>JAUCMX010000009.1:21100569-21300569 GCA_033459395.1 Hemibagrus guttatus | reverse complement strand
CCCATCTTTCTTTGCACTGTTTGAAATGCAAAAAAAAAAAAGTAAAAAGATCAGCTGCTGAAATAAGTGTACAGTATTTTAGGAGGGTTTTAGCTTAGTGTTCATTCATTGTCTACCACTTATCCGATCTATCCTTGTGTCACGGAGTGTCGGCATCAAGGCAGGATACACCCTGGACAACCCATTGCAGGGCACACACTCATACAAGCACACCAGACAATTTAGAGATGCCAATCAACCTACAATGCATGTCTTTGGACCAGGCGAGGACACCCCTGAGGTACGAGGAGAACATGCAAACTCCACACCCATGGCGGAGGTGGGAATCAAACTCCCAACCCTGGAGATGTGAGGCAAATGTGCTCAAAAAAGTGTACGCCTTACAGTGCAGTACTGCTGCTATATGGTTGTACAATGCTTTTCTGTACATCTAAACAGTAGTTTTGGCTATACCATTATATTAAAAAATTGTAAACAATTACAATTTGAGATGCATGTGGTAGCAGTCTGAGATTTAGACACTGAGGAATTATTTGCACTTTGAGTATGTACTGGTACACTCATCTTGTAGATACACTGACATTTCATGCATAACACACACCATATAGTTTCCTTAGACTATACAATTGCATCATGATTTTATGCATTGACTTGTCTGGACAGTTGGCTTGATTGAGAAGAGGCATTTTATTCAAGTTTCCACTAAGTGCATACCAAGAGCCCTGAGAATCCTTCCTTACCTTAATACCCAATTTAACAAATACCAGACATCAGAGTGCCAGAATTAACATTTGCAAGCCTTCAGTGTCCTCAAAGTGGCCTTCAAAAGGAAGACCATGTTTCAGCTCAGCCCTACTGAAAATCAAACACTTAAACTAACATGATTGTCTTTATTGGGTGATTTTAGGATTATAAAGCCAGATGACTGAACTTGTTAGCCATCTCCAAAGTTTAATTACCAGAATAATCAAATTAGACATATGTAAACATTTAGCAGACAAAGTGATGTTATACAGCCATGAAAAGGGAATGTATACACTATGAAAATGCACTACAGTACAACTGCCTCAACTCCTTAAGCTTAAAAATGGCAGGACTAAGTGAAAATCTGCTACTGACTTCAACTTCTGTAAGCCAAGAGTAAGAACAGCAGTTTGAAAAGCAAAGACACCGCAGGGAATTGAACCCCGTCCCAGAAAACCAGGAGTGCCACCACCGGAGTCTTTTGCTTTTTTTTGGGGAGGCTAAAAAGCAAAACCTGAAGGAACATGACTGTTCCCTCAGGAAAAGAAAAACCTCACAACTGCTGCTCTACAATACTTGGGCCTTTCCTCATGGGATTTTTTCTCCTGAAACTACACAGAAGATAGAAGATTTTCCCATTCCCCACACAATCCCTTTACACTCAAGCAGATAAGATTTGATCAGCATAAATAAAGTTCACTTTAAGATACAAGCTGGATTGCTGTCCAAAGTTTAAGACAAGCCATTCATTTCAGGCAACCATCATGTTCATTCCCATGTCAAATATCTGAAACGACAAAAGAAGATGTTTATACCCCCCCTCCCCCCAACCTATAATTGTATTTAATGATTACCACCATTCAATCCTCATGGTCTTGACGCTGGACAAGTTACATAGCCGACACAGATGTAATTCAACCTTGGTGCGTTTCCTGTAACTAGACACATTGCACCTTCCCAAACAAGTCCACAATGCCTTATGGAATTTTATTTTTTGAGAAAAAAAATGAAGTCTTAAAGGCTGAATCAAACTTATCGATTTCTCCAGTGAAGCCTTACAATCGTGTTCCCATCACCACACTGCTGTGAGCTGCAATGAAGAGGAAGAGAACAGAGATTATGGCAACCCCCCCACCCCCCATTCCAATTATGATTGTATCCATCCACCTAAACCAATACAAGGTGTTACACGACTGCAGACAGTTGACAACTCCAGACTGTAGGAACATTACGACCACGCATCCATCCACTCAATGTTACTGGGCGATTGCAAAATTAGTAGAGCCAAGATGGTGTGTATCTGCAAGAAATAAGAGAGAAAGATGTTTCCCCACCCCACCACCCTCCCCATCACCCAAAACTACACTTTCAGATAAAGACGCCTCAAATGAAATTAAAATTAGATGTTTGTAGTGCAAAGCTGGTTTGCATGCAGTTACAATTTAAAGCTACACATACCCATGAAATGGACCGTGTTTACTTAACTCCATTATCAGGTAGCAGCAGAGTGATGCTCAAATAGCAGCAAGACAAGCCTCAAGTTGATCAGAGAGTGACTGGATATCCCAGTGCTCCATCAATGTTAGGGCTGTCCAAGGCAGCACACTCAAGACAAATTTTGCACCCTTAGCAAAATTAACCTGAGAAAAATGGAGGGGAAACAGAACAGAAAGACGCGCACACAGGAACACAGCACGCAGAGAATGTTGACGGAGGCCTTCAGAGGTTTGGACTAAGCTCTCAAGCAGACAGGAGGTAGGATCACCATTCAGTGAGGACACTCATTGACCACAAACAGCTAGGCATTCAGATGCAGTTATGATTCGAGTTGACAGACGGAGTGATCTGGAACAAAGAGGCTTCGAGAGACACAAACACTTCCACCACACTAATTGCAATACAAAACCAAAAAAATCAAAAAGGAATTTGGGTCACCATAAAAGGCTTAAAGCATAATTAAGCATATGAAATGTTAACCATTTAAAGGAGAAAATAAAATACAAGTAAGCAGACACCTGGCTTCTAACATGCTCCACATGACCCCAAATCTAGCTTGCTTTGGACAACTGGTAAGATTTCTGCAGAAAAAAAAGAAAGAGGTAGAGCCCCCTCCCCAGCCAATACTAATAAATTCTCATTCACTAGTCAAAATACAGTGCCCAATTTCAGCTGCACATTTGCACAGCTCAAGTTAACCACTCAATTTGGAGTCTGCAGTGCAGTTGCACAGCAAGTGAAAAAATCATTTGCTCTACATTTGTAAAGCCTTTCTTAAATAGATCCACATCTGCACAGTTGCACAGAAGTGGCCATGTAACTTAAAGTTTTGCCTCAGAGTCATCCTGCCTGTTGGAATTCATTGGAGCAGCTGAATCCTAGACATGCTATTTTCCTGGATAGATGGCATTCTTCAAGGGCTTTATGATTCTGAAAAACCAAAAGGCAAAAAAAAAAACAAAAAAAAACCCATGCCCATCCCTCACAGCATTCAAAATAATATTTTGAAATGCTTGCAAAGCATACTCAGAACCAGGCTAGTTCCTTTGAAAGAAAGCTAAGCCATAATAAAAACCCTTGTAATAAAAATAAATACAATTCAGTAAACTGAATTTGGACTTTTGCCTTTTCACATGGGCTTCCCATAAAGCAGTTGGACTGGATTTTTGCTGCCTTCCTTTCCACCTTGAGTTGCCATCAAGCCCTGGGACCATCCCGTGCTCTAAAGTGCCAAGCTCAACATTCACACCTGAAAAAGTACAAGAAATACCCAAGACAAGCCCCACCCAAACACCAAGAAAAATGCATACTAGGTGTTTCAATCACAACACTATAAATTTATTACTCTTTTTTTTTACATTCACACAAGAAACTGACAATTACCAAGTACAATGAATGTTAAGTACATGAACCAACATGTAGACTTTGCAAGGGCATTAGAGGCTGATGAATGCAAAAGCAAACCTTGATAGTGTTAGAGTATGATCTTCAGGAGATCTTGAGCATGAAAGCACTTGGACACAGCACACTGGGAAAAAAAGGGGGGAGACAAGCCTACAACCATCCCCACCCATTTAAACAACCCCAAACAAATACAGAATCGAATGTATACGAAAAACTAAATTTTCATTTACAAAAATACCGATTACTTGCCGTTGAACAGGTAAAAACCAAGCTGAGTCTGCATTCAGCAGCTTTGATCCTTATGGGGGGGAATAGCTAGCAGATGAACCACCGGTTTTGAGCGGTTGGGCCTCTAAATCTGCAAGAGTCACAATTAAGCAGTCCCCAGTCCCAAAACCCCATGACTCAACATCCATAAATGGAACAGAGATACACATTCAACACAATCCTGATAATGTGCCATCTTACGATACTACTTGTATTTCTTTGACGCCTTTGGATTCCTTCCTCCATCCCATGCTTTGGGCTAGCTGCCATCAATGGTAAGAGTGCAGGTTCCTTCACCATACAGTTATTCACAGTTCTCTAACTAAGCCACTTTGAAAAGCTGCAAAGGCTAGGAAGAGATCAGTTAACATCCCTCCCCTCCCCCCAGCAATTCACATCCCAAATATGAATGAAATGCAAAAAAACCTTGATACTGACATTTAAAAAAAAAAAAAAAAGGACACAAAGGCCAATATATAGAATACCTTTCTAAATCCAAAGTAGAGAATTCACCAGTCCTTGCACCATTACTTTGTCGCATACAAGCTTAGAACACTGGGTGCACTACAGCAAAGGATGCCCTTGGAGCTATTGCTTTGAGATTGGCCTGTGGAAGAAAAAACTCAAACGCAGTTGACCCACCCCACTTCCCCAAAAGACGTAGTACAACGTTATCATACCAAATGGCTATAGACTGCATTTGCAAAGTCTACATGAGAAGGGAATAGTTACTCCCTTTAAATTTAACACGCCGTTCAAGTGCTTTTTTGAACATGCATAAACTTATAGGGCAAGTTTACCAGCAAGCGATACACAATGGCCTCAGCACTGAATACACAAGGAACACGGATGTGACTGAAGTAACAGATGTGTAGCAGAGCAGCGACGTAGAAGAACTTCAACTCCGAACAACCTTTCGCGTAGCTTGTGCCTTGGATCGGACCTATTGGATTGCAAGTAGGACAGAAAAAGAGACGCCTTTCCTCCTGGGAGACTACATCTGAATGGCACGAAGGAGCATCGGTGATTACAGGCACTCAGCACAGCAGAAACCCGACTTGATCAACAACAGGGAGGCTCACACATTGATGGCGAATTTCACACATTCATACACCACGTCTGAAAAGAAAAACAGAGCTTTTGCGAGCAAATGCATTCTACAGAGACCTGAAATGGGAAAAAAAATCTTGATTTTTAAGTTTATACAGATACCTATACCCATTATACAAACCAAACGCCCTCTTCTAATGACTTGTGACCTCTTCTAAAGATGCTATGTATTCTAAAGATCCCTCCCTCTGCGCTGTGTCTGCTGCCTTTGGTTTCGTCTGGTCTACATCGGCTGTGCTCCCCTTGTGGCCACCTGTGGTGCTGTCGCTACTCTGTCTTGATCCCCTTTTCCTCTCTGGGCACCGCCTTGCCCCGGTTCTCTTTCCCCGCTCGCATCTTCTCCAAACTGGCCTGAGCTCTCCTGATCCTCTCCTGGCTCTCGTCTGGTCCTCGCTTCTCCTTCTGATCCCGATATCTTCTTTTCGTGGTTAAAAGCTAATTAACTAAGTCTTTATTATTAACTCAGTCCAATCTTCCAAAGCAACAAGAGTTAAAAAAAAAAAACAAAAAAAAAACTTGGTCATCGACTGCCGTATCAGAATGAATAAGCCTTAAAAAAAAAAAAAAAAAAAAGCAGTTTTTTGCCAAACCCAATATAACGGTCACGGGGGGAAAAAAATTGCTCTTTTTTTTAAGTCCCCCCAAAAAAAACCCTTGATTAGCAAGGTGGGCGGTATTTACACTAAAATTTTAAACCTAAGTGGCCCAAAACCACCATAGCGTTAACAGAAATTCAACAAGTTATAAAGTAACTTAAGGAAAAATGTACACAAAAAGAACACAAAACTTGTTACAGTTTCATAAAAACCCAATTAGCTTGCAGAAAACAAACAGTTTAAAAAAAAAAAAAAAAGGTCGTCTTTAACGACGGCCATTTTGTTCTGTTCAACAGCTGCGCCATTTTGTCTACGCCATAAACTCTCTGCCTACGCAGTTTAACGTGGAATTTTCTTTTCAATAGTTAAAATAGTAATACTGCCGTATTATCACTATAATTGAACAGAGCTCTTATCCATAAGAAAAGAAAGCGTTCGATGCTCGAAATCGAAGAGAAAAAAAAAAAAAGGAGTTGTTCAACTAACGTGTTCCAATTCTTAATCAACCACCTAGACATCTTAAACCAAGATGAAAATTGAAACTGTAGTACATGTCTAAACCTTAGTTATTTGAGATTAGTAGATATTAGTTTAAATAATAGTGCTTATCTTGGTGTTCCGTCGAAATAAACCTCATATCAAACTTCACAAAACAATCGACTAATCATATGTATAAAGTAAATGAATAAAACAAAATACAAAAACAAAACTACATTTAACGGCTTGGCTAAAGCACACAAACGCAAACACAAAGAAAACAAATCAGACCACTGCCGTTCCCATCTGCGACACCGCAAACCCGATCAACAAGCCCACCGCCCAAGTGTGGTTAGGGAGAAGGGGAGCGTCACTACTTATATACTAAAGTGACTCGGTCAGTCTGCCACAAATCCTTCCACCCTTTGCGAAAAATAGTTCCACTGCGACGCTCATTTGGGTGACTACATTACGATTGTAATAAATCGTATAGTTATACCATTATAAAAAACACGTGAAGTAGACAATCATTACAGTCATGTAATTGAAATCTGTATTTTCTTTGTACGAATTTAAATATCATAATAAAAGGTGTAGAGTGCTGGATATAGGCCAATTCAACTTCTTGTATTTGAAAATTATTCTTAAGTGCTAATACTCGAAAGGCTTAGCTTTTTTCCATATAAATGAGCTACGTTAGATACTGGGGAAATTGTTTTATACAGAATAATGTGGATTTTGGCTGGAAAGGACATAACAAATCGATGACTAATACAATGACTTTCCAAACGACAATTACGTCACATGCGCAGTGCGGATGAATATGTTCAGAAGTAAATAGACCTTGCTTATTCCAGTTTAAACCGGTTCGTGTGGCTGGATCTACTTAGCATTTTGCTGCATTCAGTCACTGCGCATGCGCAGGTCATTTAAACGAAAACAAGTTCCTGTTTTAGTTCTGAAAGTAGCGGAAAGTTCTGGTAAAATCCACGCTGATCACGTAAACTATTCCCAAGTGACTGTCATTACTGTGTTCTGTATATATTGTTATTGTAACAATATAACAATTATAGTTATTGTATCCCGACTCATAGTATGAGTCAATCCTAAAACATTTAGGGGTTATAGAACTAAAAATAAAAACATGCCATCACGCCTGTAGTTATGTGGACAAATGAATAAATAATACACCATATGTTCATGTTAGGCATTAGGTTACTGTAAATACATAACATATGCCTCATATGCGTATGACAGCGTTTTTCTTGCCACGTCAGTTTTTGTCACGTACGACACGTATCTCTATTTGAGGAGTAGTATTTCTGCCGTGGGGGTGGGTGTCACATACGATTGATTCGATTCCAAATTCTCTGGAATCGAATCTGATTTTCTTTTAAAGGAGTAGGAATCAATTGAATCGACTCAGAGTCAATTTTCATACAATAATTTCGTGCTTTCCGATTTTAAACCAGAAATGGATTTCTCTGGACTCAGAAGGCTGTGCATTTTCTCACCAGAATTAAAGTTGTGATTTTATATATTAAACAATAGTGCTTCATTTTTAGCTAGAAGCTTGCTAGCTTGAAGAACTACACAGGAAATGAACAGAATATACATTACCATTAGATAGAACAAAGAAAAATAAAACGACCAATAAAATAAATAAATAAATAAATAAATAAATAAATAGCACTCAGTCTACCATGTACCAGAGGTCCCTGGAATTGACACCAGGGCAGAATCTCAACTTTTGAAGCCTGACATCAGAGAAGTGACTCCTTTTAAAGTCGACCCCAATATTAAGGGTCACAAGGTATAGACTGCAATCAAGTCCTTCTCGTTTTATAATGTGTCTATGATTTTTCCCTAATCACAGTTTACTGAAGTTAACCGGGCCATAACAGTAGACCTGAGATTATGTTTACTCACCACAAATTCTCCCAAAAATTCAGAGTGTAACAGCGAAGCAACTGACTTGGGGCTTAAGCAACATTTCGGAACTGGTGGTCTGATGACCTGAACAATTATGTTACAGTGTAAACCTTTTTTCCTCCCTCTTAAGGCCTTCGTACTGCTATGTGCCAGAAAGTTCCATGCACATTTAAGGTGATTTAATTACTTCACCCACAAGATGGCACAAAATGCATGGTGCTGAATGAAAATTATCCTGTGGATATTACAGTGACAAAATAATTAGTTTCTTGACACATCACTATAATATGAGACACTATATACCATCCATTTTATTATTAAGCAGTCAGGTTTCACAGACAGCACATGCTTTTTAAAAGGGAGATAGTAGTTTGATATTAACATTTGAATCACTGAGTGTGGCAATCCCATCAGGAGGTTAATTACTGGCCATTTGCACATTCTGTGCCAAGGCATAAAAAGAGACACGCCTGCAACAGGCAGAAGAATGTGTATTGTCTGAGAGTAAGTGACAATAGTGTCTAGTTTTGATATCTCTTCAACTGTCTTGTTTTTATATTTTAATAACTACAGTGAATGTAGAAAGCAATCTGTGATGAAGGCATAACATTACCCAAGTGTACACTCAAGGCATTTGTGTTAGTCAAGATGTTTTTTAAGCTTGAAAAAACAGCTTTTAAATCCACACTGGGATAGAGAACAACTGTGGGCTGTCTGGGGCCCCGAGGACTGCTCTGAGAACCACTGTTTTGAACAATGCACAATACCTTGTCCTTTTTTATACACAATGTGTATTTGTGTATTGTCAGCCCTTCAGAAACAACTGAAGACATTATACGCTACACAAAATCTGTATGAGTCGTTTGGATTATCTTAAAGTGAGAATGCATTTTGTTTTCTGGTGCTTTAATATATTTACACAAACTTATAAAACTATATATATATATATATATATATATATATATATATATATATATATATATATATATATATATATATATATATATATATATATATATATATATACATACACACATATAAAGCCTGATCAATATTGTTCCTGCTGTTGTCTACAAAGTTGATTGTGTAATGCATTATACAAGTAATTAAGTTCCCCTAGGCATCACAGCTTCACAGAAACTGGGTGCTTGTTTAGTTACTGGGCATATGCGACTCAGCTTGAAAAGGAACTGTTTTAGATGCATCTGAATATACTGCAATTAGACTTTGTAGCTAAAAAAAAATTCAATTTAGACTATTTATGTAGGTTTATATATGGGTAACAACAGTATAAAATAGCACAGTGTGAACCCTCCATTGTTTTTTGGTTGAATTGCTTTATGGTTGAACTGGTATATCTTCTGTAATGAAGAGACAACTTGGAAAGTATCTCATTCCTACGGGTAAGTCATCAAAAGATGAACTTAAACTTCCGAAACAGCAATATCTTTTTTCTCATCAGGATGCCTCACATCAACGCACCAACCAACACAACTCCAGACGTCCATCTGGGTATGTACATTATCTTTTCTGTCTTTCTTTCTTTCTTTCTTTCTTTCTTTCTTTCTTTCTTTCTTTCTTTCTTTCTTTCTTTCTCAAAAAAAGGTAATTCTTGTCCCAATAATTTCCACAGGAACAGTAATGACTTCCATCAATATGGTTCCCAAAATCAGCCAGATCATTGTCAAACCTTTGGGGACACCGGACCCCACAAAGGGGTCCCCACAAAGGGGACCGTCTCTTCATCTTCTTCATCTTCTTCTGCATCTTTGTTATCAGAGTCCAGTTTGGACAGTGAGTGGCATTTCGTGCTAAACAAACCGCAGCATTCTGTGTCCTGCTCCAACCTTCCAGAAGCAGGGATTTTTCAAAGTGAGACATCAGGGAAGATGGACTTTGATCTGAGTGACTCAGCACTTAATATTCGCCACCATCGGCAGAAGCAGCAGCATTTTGTTCATTCTGGACTGCAACAACAGGTTTCTGAGCGAGGACTGAGAAAATCACCACTATACAGATGCCAGAGCAAAAGTGTACAAGGGCTTCTGGAGAGCGTAAACCAAGAACACAGTATTAGGGCACATGGGAGAACCCACCCATTGAAACTCAACCATCTTTACAAGACTGCCAGCCTAGGGCAAAACCTTGCTGTCAAGGATAAATCTGCTGCAACAGTAAATATGGAAAGACCTAAAAGGGCTGTCTCATCTATTCAGCTGCCAGGTAAAGGTATTCTTAAAAACAAATATGAAGGCCAGTATCACGGAAACTTCCGAAAAACCAAGTCTATGGAAGTACTGTCCACTAAGGGGCAAAGTACTGGACCTCATATGCAGAGTTCTGTGGAGGCATTGAGGGATAACTTTGTAAAAGAGAAGATTGAGTTCTCTGCCTTTCTGGATGAGATTACCAGGCAGGTTATCAGCCCCTCCAAACTCAACTCTTTCAAGATCAATCCAACCACTACGCCATCATCTCACAAGTTGCCTCATGAAGACCGAAGACCGAAAGCATCCAACCAGGAACAGAAATCATTCAAACAGCGCAATGTCCAGCCTGTGAAATCCAACAATGAAAAGGGAAGAACAGATTCCAGTAAACGTGGGCAAAAACATCAAACTGGGAGCTCTTTGGGTGTGCCACACCAGCATCAGCACCAGTGCAGTCAAGAGAAGCAGCACTCCACTCCTGAGAGTTATAAAGCCACATCACACAAAAAGCTTCATGGAAAATACAACCGGCTCCATAGTGAAGGTACTAGCACCAAATTCTGAGTCCATCCTGCAGGAGAAGCTGTATCAAACTAAAGGCAAATGGGGTTTTAATGATGGTTATAGCATATGTAGAGAGCTTAATACTGAGCACAAAGTCTCATCTCAGTCTGCTGGACTGGGCACAAAGAAATCCTCCACAGTGACTGCCCCTAATCTGGAGAATATTAGCAAGCACAAATACATGGGTAACAGGAGACACTTCAAACAATTGCACAGGGTGAGTCTGAAAATTGATATACAGAATATATTATACTTCACAATATATGAGTAATAATTTCTTTGAATACTCTTTTTATGTAAGAAAAATATTAAGAAGAAAATACTTGGCATATTGAAATAGGGTACTGTAGTCAAAAGGTTTGAGAACTACTGATCAATTACATGTTTGTGTCTAAGTCTTTTTGATGTATGACATTTTAATACAGGTATAAATGTAGGTTTTTACTCTTATCATCTAAAATAATCTCAACACTTACTTCTAATGTACCCTTCTATATCCTTGTTTATCTGATTTTAACATTTATGGTAGACGGTGTATTTTTTTTTAAAAGCTTGCGATATTTGAAAAACATGGGAACATATAATGAATATTCTAATATTATGTACAGTTTTCTAGTATTCATTTAGCAATTTGCAGTTCATTCCAAGAGACAAAAGAGGGGCCACAATCAAGCAGACCATATTTGCTCATTAGTCCAGGTTCAGTGAATCGGTGTGAATCAATAACCCATCCCGGAAACACATGACTTTGAAAATCAATTTTTTGTTTATCTTTCGCCCCTCATGCCTCTGCCACACTCCCAGGATTCAGTGAGCAGCATGGACAGAGCCGAGTGAGTGTGTTTTTCCCCATCTGCTCTATTATTTCACACTATTGATTTTCCTTATTCTGATATCTGTTGTGCATTGCCTATTCTATATTCTGCCAGCCAGCTAGCTGCAAACTTAATCGATCTTCTTTTGCCATGCTTCCTGGGGCCAAAGTAGATCACCAACGATTTTGTAACACAGTCGATTGTATGCTAGTTCACACAGACGTGTTTACTGCTTTGTCATATCAGAAAAAAGCAATTTTCTCTAATGACAAACCCTTGGAATTAGCTTGGAATTAAGAAGAATCTGGTTTGTGTTATTCTGACCGTAACAAAACTCCCATAATGCCTTGCAGATTGCTGGAGCACTACAACAAGGATGTACATGAGACTTTGCTGCAGATGGTGTCATGCATTCAAAACATGGAGGCAGAGCTTCAGTTAACAAAGGCAGAATTAAGCAATGTTAAAGAGAAATGCAAAAAGTGAGATTTTGTGAACACAGGTTTTCTATAAATTCACACCAACTGGTTTCTATTATGTGGATAATGTTGTAATTGTCTTTTAATATTATGCAGAGCATTCAGCCTAAAGATAACACCATTTTTAAATATACACAAACAAACCAAAAAACAATGCCATATACTTGAACTTCTCACTGTGATGGTTTGCTAAACCTGTAATATATAAAATCGATAAGACAGCAATTGTATAATAAAATATTAATGCATATACATTTTCTTTAAAAATAAACAGTTCTTAGATAGAAAATATTTTTCTTATGCCATACACACAGTTTACCTCAAAAGTTTGCATCCCCCATGATTTCTTGCTTTGAAAAATTAACTCTCTTAAATGAAAAGATAAGCTCACAATAAAACATGTTCAGAAGATGTAAAAGAAACTGGAACGTTGAAATTTTTTTTGGAAAAACATATAATGACAATTTTTATATTATATAATTATAATATAATAATATATTTGTAATTATAATGACAAAGCATGGAATTTACCAATTGTTATAGAATATTTATATTACATTCAGGAGTGAAATTTTAAGCTGCTATTAACTTGATTTTTTATGATTCATCTCGTAATAAACAGTAATAAGTTAACTTTTGTCTTTAAATTTGATCATGTAATTAGATTGGATATAGAGTATAATACATACACTACAATATTATACAATATTACAGCAAAAATGAACATTTCTTGAATATGGGCAAATGTATCAAATAATATGATATTATTTTAAATAGAATATAATAAAAAATAAATTAAATATATTAATTTAAAAAATAATTGAAAATAACTATAACAAATATAATACTATGCCCGTGATGCTCTGAACAAAAACATGAATGTAATATTCTATATGTAATATATTCAGTTTATTTTAATCTATAATTGAAAATAAGATAACTTGCTAAGATTAGTAGAAAATGGATATTTTCACTTGCTAAGGTCATTGTTTGCAGTGTACAGTAAAGTTTACTGGTTTAACCCTGATATATTTTCTAAACCCTTGTTCCCTCACAGGCTTCAGGAGAGCTATACAAGCTGTCAGCAGGCATACAGTGTCCTGGAGCAAAAACTCCAGTCTGTGGTGAGACACAAACACACAAATGTCTCCAGGAAATAGAAATGTATTCTGTAATGTAGCCAGTGGAATAATAATAATTAAAAATTATAATATTACTACTACTTTTGCATTACTACTGCTACTACAAGTACTGCAAAAATAACACAACTTTTAACATAAGTGGATAAATGATATATATAGAGAGAGATCTTTTCTTAATATATAAAAAATGTTTAGTGGTGGTAACTTTGGGATCGAATGAAAATAATCAACTTTGGGTTGGGATCCTCACTCCACATTGCATTGGGCCACATCATACCACCCTATCACTGTTATAATGTTATTACAATGTTATATCATTTTTCTATAACAGCATGCCCCATAATGTTGTACTTCATACATATATCAGCTGAGTGTGTTCTTTGATTTATTATGAAATTTTAACATTAACTGTAGCATTATTGGTGAACCAAGGCCACTTGCAGGTGGGTAATATTGCAGTGTACCAGGCAGGCAAGTAATATTCATGGATGAAATATATTCTCGTGCTTATTTGCATACCAAATAAAACTTTTTTGTGTTTCTAGGTGGATAGCATGAACTCAGAGCAGAAGGATCATTTTCACAGGATTTCAGCACGGACCAAACAACTGGACACAGCAAAAAATACAGTCGTGTCATTGGAAAACATTAATGTGAGCACAAACATGGGACAAGAAAAAGATTTGTTTAGCTAGTGTATTGATCTCTGTATAGATTGTGATAAAACTTGAGTAATATCATTCTTGCTTGCTATCACTGCTCATTGTTGCTTTAAACATGCCCTTATCATCCACTTTCAGATTTCCTCCTTGATTAAAGAGCTTTTGGACAAGGATTTTGACTCTGAAGATACGGTGAAGAACTCCTCATTCTCCTCCACATCACATAGTCAACTGGACACTAGAACATTAGGACTCAGTGACAACCAATCATCTGCAAGGAAAAGGGATGATAGGGTATCTGATTGGTTACTCCCTGGGCAGAGAGATTCAGTTGACAGACAGGAGCATGTGGCAGCATTTTTGCCATGGGCAGAAAGTCAAGATCCGTGGGTTGGATTAGAGAAGACAGATGCAACTGTCCTCCTACTTCCTAAGTCAGGGGATTCCAACCTTCACTCTATTGCTGTAGATATTAACTCTGCCATCTACAGGAATATACCAGATGCAAAGGCAAATATCTCCAGGGTCCCAATGCAACATTTAGGCCTGGAGACAGAAATAAACTCAGTCAGCATGCTGGCCCGTAGGCCTGATAATGTTCTGTGTAATCAATACAGCCTGGAGAAGTAGGTCAGGTTTTCACTCCTAGTTATATACTTTATAATTAATTCACTGCTATATACAGTACTGAATATAATTGTGTATGTGACAAAAAAATAAATAAAATATTGAATCTTGAAAATATTTTAGGAGATGAAAGGAACAGGAGAACAGAGAGGAGTGCAGGAATTGCACAGCAAGAGCCTGATGATGTTACCTATCTTGTTATCCAGTATCTTCTGTGCTTACCAAGCACATAGGAAACGGCATAATTTCATAAAGCAGATTCATTTATCTGTCAAAGGAAAGGCAGAGAGAGCTTGAGGACAGGGACTGGAACAGAGGGCCTATAAAGGGCCTTAAGACTGTTTTATATACTGATTTATGTTGAGCAATTTACAGAGCCTGCTCTGGTTAGGAATATATTGGAAAAATTAAGATAGGGATTTTGTGTTCTTGTTTTTTTAAACCACACTTAAGATAATGTTTTTCATCAGACAGGACCTTGGAACTGTCAAGTATATTATTTCTTCATAGTAGAAATATATCATTGGTTTTCTGGACAATGATTTGCTTCACAAATCTGGACTAAAAAGGATTTTCTATAATGAATCATAATACAAGACAAAAAAATTAAAAGGTACAAAAATATTGTTAAAATCTGTTGTAGAAGATTTCATGATAAACCCGATAGTGTTATTCCCTACTCGTTCTGTGAATTTCTTTTTTGTGATCAGTGTTTTTTTTCTTTCAATGCTTATTGCAGTTGCTTTCCTTCTTTTTAATTAAAAAGATCAATTATTTACTTAATTATTACTTATTTACTTACATAGAAAACTGTACAAAAGGAACAAAAATAAAAGAATTGTAGTGTAATAGTATATATTTTATTATTATACTAATTTTGGAAAAAGCAGAGGTTTTCAATGTTGGGTTAGAAGTCTTGGCATAGTCAGAGTGTCCTGTTGTTTTAAATCTGTCAGTTAATATATTTATTATTAAGGTCCTTTAACTGTTAGCCAGTGATATTAGGTAACTCATTTGAATTGAAATTTATTTTTAATGGGAAAGGTTTAATTTAAACCTTGCCCTTGTTCGTGGAAAATCTCAGGACTGAAGAAGCTTGATTGCTTTAAAATATAAGAATTTGCAGTTAAAGGGAAAAGAATCCCTGAGGAGCCCTTTTTGTTTCATGTAACATAATAATAATAACAATAACAATAATAACAACAACAATAATAATAATAATAATAATAATAATAATAATAATAATACAAAACAAACAAATAAATAAATATAAATAAATGAATAGATAGATAGATAGATAGATAGATAGATAGATAGATAGATAGATAGATAGATAGATAAATAAGATATATAAAAATAATTGAATCATCCTTGTTGTGTGACTAAGATGTGTTTCTCACCTGTGGTTATTCATATGTATTTGTATAGTATATGTATATATTATTTAATGGGACTAAAGCAATAAATTTATGTACAAAAATCTTTGAAAGCTTATTCTGTCTCTCTTACACACTGACAACTTTCTTAACAAAGTTACTTCTTTACTTCATTACTTCTACTTTTCGTTTACTGCCTTGCATAAGGATATGATCCAAAATGCACCTCGTTTATCTCTCCCTCCTTCTCTCTGGCTTTGCAGATCAAGGGCAGGTTTATTTAGAGGACAAGGGTTTGAAATGCTGTTGGCCATTCTTATTGGTTAGTTTAATAGGATCAGCTCTGAGCAGAAGAGATTATGACACCCAAAGCATAATACTTCATATCATATTCCTGAGTACTCGTCAAAATGGCTGCAGAATTGTAGAAAGTGCGCTGTTTTCAGGCCCAAGTGAAGAACGCTAAACATTCTTTGAAGGTAATCATATATCTTATATTCTAAAAGAAAAGTAGTTGGGTGGTGTTTCTGATTGATATTTTTTGTTTTTACAGCAAAGCTTGGATTAATGGATTAATGAACGTCTTTTAAAAACACTGTAGCAAAAAAATTGAAGTAATTGCTTTGACCTGGACCTAATCAATATTTCTTTATTTTCTTTTATTTTTCATAGATTTTTTTAGTAGACATAAGGATTACTCTTGAATCAGACACTGGGTCAGATATTTATTCTCCCTAAATTATAGAAGTCCTAAATTGTTGACCTGGCCTTTCCCTTCATCCTTCATGGTCTAGCCTCAATATATGTAATTTAGTTAAAATAATTATTACTAATTATATTTCACAATTTGAATAGCACAATTTTAATTTTGACTTTGCAATTATTTGTCTCACATTCTCCAATTCATCCCTATTTTCTTGTCTCTTTCATCTCTCTAGCATGACACTACTTAAGATTAAGTTTCCCTTCCAAAAGAGGGTACATTTGGCACAGGGTCTGTGGCTGCTGTCATGGGTCGCTATGGTCTCTGGCGCCACCACCTTTGCCATGGGAGTCTTCCTCAAAACCGAGCTTTTCCGCAGGGCTGAGGTACTAAGCTTTTATTAACCTACTTCTAATGACACTGCGCAGTAAATTAACACACCCATGTGGCAGCTTAGCTGTATTGTATTTAATGTAGTTTTTTTTTTTTACTGGTCAAATGCATCCTAGGGCAGGGTATGAAAGGTTGCTTAATGTTTTAATAGGTTACTGTATTCTGAATGTGTTTAACAGGTTACTGTGTTCTGAATTTAGTTGTTAAACAAGACTTTCACATATTAGCTATATAAATTTACTTTTAAAAATAAAAAAAGACATCAGGATTCTCTTGTGCCTCTGTAAGCCGTATGCAGCCGCATGTAGGATAAAATTCTTGAGTCATAGGGCTCATAGCTAAGACTGTTCAAGGATACATGGCAAGTTTAGATCATCCACTTATTTCGTATTGCTTACTTATTGCAATTTTGAATCGTTGTGCATAAATTACTGAGATTAAATAATAATGATCCCCAAATAACAATTATTAAATTAATTAATTTTTAGTGAGCGTTTTTATAAATGAGAGGCAGGGTGTACTTGTTTTTTGTGCCGTACACCAACCACCCTAACTCACAACACCCACTATGTTTAAACTTAAAGTGATAGAACTGATTTGATGAGGTCAACCTATGAGATGAGATTCAATTTCAGGTAATAATGTAATGCAATAAATCTAATTATATCAGAGCTTAATGCAAGTGCTGTTGATTTCTTTGATCTGATTTGTCAGAAGATATATTTTCTATAACAGCAGCTATTACAGTTGGCCCAGGTTTTATTTTGGGGATTTGACAAATTGCATATGCATAATTCCTCATATTTATTATAAGTATAGCGAAACCTTGTACATAATAACGGAACAAGGAAACTAAACCACTGTCATCAATTACCTCACCAATGCAGAACAAAAATCATTTGCGTTGGAGCCCTTCTCATTACTTGATTTGGCCTTCCTTAGTAAAATGTACTCCTAATACTGTGTCTTGTATAGAAATAATGTATTTCTATATTTCTATAATGTTCATATTGGTCAACTTTATGCATAATATTTTCATTTTCTATTAACTTCAAATATTTGTCTTAAAATGCATCTTGAGATACAGTGATTAAGGTCTAATTAATCAACTGGAATTTATTTTACATTCTGCTTATGTTTTTTGGGTGTCAGATGTACTGCATTATGGGAAGGTTTCCAGGTCTGCTAAATCTATTTATTGCACTTTTCATTCTCACCTTCCTTCTTAGGTGATGCATAACAATGACATCCATATTGTGCCGAACCTGCTCATAGTGGTGGGGCTGATGTCTGTGGGCATCAACATCTGCGCCGGTAAAGTGTGTCAGGACTCGCTGGATGCCTCGCGGTTTCCACGCTGGAAAAACATCCTCACTCCTTTCTTCTGCCTCTCTCTTTTCCTTACGTCTCTCCTTCTGGTTGCTATGATATTGAGCTATGCCCTGCAGCCCAGCCTGGAGGAGTCTCTCAAAGTGGGCTTGAAGAATGGCATCCGTTTCTATAAGGTGAAAGAATGCACTTACATTTGGATAAAATTTTAATATTACTTTTTTTACTCATAGGTAGTAAATCACACTTTTGTAAACCACCACTCAGTCATGGGATTGATTGAATGGTAGTAATAATCATTGTATCTTACTATGTGTTGACTATGTGTATGTTTTGTAGGTCTTAAATACTGTTTCCCCAAGTAATAGCGTAATAGCAGAAACGTACAAGCATGTATAAATATATATATTCTAAGATCCATTTACAGAAGTTTAAAGTGTAATGGCAGATTCTGTGTGGTGTTATAGGTGAGATGACTGCTAATCATGAGGATGTACAGTGAGCTAGTTTCTATATAAACATAATAAAGAACAAATACAATTTAAATACAAAACAATAAATATTATAAAGTAACATATAGTAAGCAATCAGTAAGATTTGTTACATATTAGTTTTGTGTACTGATTAACATTAACAATCTCTATTAACTGTATTCTTTAGTTCAAGACTAGGCTTAAATCTTCATGCTCATTGTGCACAAGCTATGTGTGAAGTTGTACTCTATCACACAGGACACAGACACTCCGGGCCGCTGCTTCCAGAAGGAGACTATTGACCGTCTCCAGATAGAATTCCAGTGCTGTGGGAACACTAATTACAGGGACTGGTTTGAAGTGCAGTGGGTTAACAACCGCTACCTGGACTTCACCTCAAAAGAAGTGAAAGAGTGAGTAAAAAGCAGAGGAAAAAAAAGACTTTCTTCCTCTTAGCATATTTTAAGGAAGAAGGATTGAGGTCTGAAAACGAAATTAGCACCATGTGGTATGAATTTGCTTCCTGTGTTTCTTATAAGTATGCCAATAGTCAGAGACCCTCGTTTTAAGTTAATGAATCGGTGAAAACTGCAGATAACATGAGTTATCGATCAGTTCAAAATCAATCACATGTGTATACAGAACCTTATGAGTGATCCAGGCTAATGACATTAACCACACAGTGACCCAAGAACAAGCTGCTTTAATTTGTAGTAATTTGTATTAATTTGTTATTTTAAATCAAATTTCCACACATTCAATTCAATTTAATCATCATATAGGAGAAAACTGACAGACAGACAGATAGACAGACAGATAGACAGACAGATAGACAGACAGATAGACAGACAGATAGACAGACAGATAGACAGGCAGATAGATAGACAGATAGACTTTATTGATCTCATGACGGAAATTCTTGTGTTACAGCAGCTTAGTCAGTAACAGATACAACATGCTCACACACAAAATATAAAATGTAAAACTTATGTGTATACACTGATCAGGCTTAACATTATGAGCACTGACAGGTAAGGTGAATAACACTGATTATCTTCTCATCGTGGTACCTGTTAGTAGGTGGGACATATTGGGCAGCAAGCGAACCTTGGAGGCCCCACCTCACAACTTACAAGACATAAAGGATCTGTTGCTAACATCTTGGTGCCAGATAACACAGCACACCTTCAGGGATCTAGTGGAGTCCATGCCTTGACAGGTCAGGGCTGTTTTGGCAGCAAAAGGGGGACCAACACAATTTTAGGCAGGTGGTCATAATGTTATGCCTGATCAGTGTATATCAAAGAAAAAATGTTAAATATAGAATACAAGTTAAATGGAACTTAGTAATAGAATACAATAAATGTTTCCTGTGGTGCTTGGTCTCTTGTCTAGCCGTGTAAAGAGTAATGTGGATGGCCGTTACCTAGTGGATGGAGTCCCTTTCAGCTGCTGTAATCCAGCTTCTCCCAGACCCTGCATCCAGTACCATCTCTTGGACAACACAGCCCATTACAACTACGAGTACCAGAGTGAGGAGCTGAATCTGTATAACCGTGGCTGCCGTCAGGCTTTGGTTAACTACTACATGGGTCTGATGAACTCGATTGGGCCTGGAGTACTGTCTGTATTTCTAATTCAGGTACAGTGGAGGAAGATTATGTTGAAAGGAATACTCCAATATTTATAAACCTAGTCACTGTTCACACCATCCATGCATGATCAGTTCACAGCTGAGGCACTTCCACATTGATATTCTGTTTACGAGTAGTAAACTATGTAGTCCAAAAGTCTAATCAAATGAAAGTCTTATACAAAACCCTGTTGTTGGTTCATGCACCATTAGACATTCATTATAACAGAATTTAGAGTACTTTTCTTATTAAAAGCAAACATGTCCAAAAACACAAATGCTACAGATGTAGTAGACTGAGATTGAGTGGTAAAATATTGGAGTGTTCCAAGGTTTGATGCTCTGAAGTAGAAAACCAATAAACCAGTTCATAAACCAGTCAGCAGCAACCAACTGCCTGGAGATCCAGGTTTTTCTACAGCTGGATGAAATATGAGCTTAATAAACTGTACTATGACTCTAAAATTGGATGTGAATCATGGTTGGGTAAAGAAATAAATAGTCATATCTCAATAGTATATTTATATAATGCCATGGCTTATGAGAAGGAATCTATTGAGTAACTGAATTATTAAAAATCAGTTTAGAATAATTTTCGCTGTGTAATCTAATACATGGCGATATTAAAATATTAGTCACACTCCAGCTATCAGTGCTGGCAGAGCTTAAGCCATTCTGTAATCGGTATGATCAGACTCAGCAGAACTATCTCTAACAACTAGTATTTCTACCACTTTGTAAATTGCCAGAGGAATTATTAATACCTGTGCTATTTCAATATTCCTAACCTAAATGTTCACATAAATCTAATACATACATGTCCTTATATTAATTCATTTTTTGTGACTCTACTGCCAGCTAAACCAAAGACAAACAAAACCAGAAAAACATGCCAGATATGCTTATTCATGATTTCTTTGAACTATTCCTGGAAACCACATATTTAATATTCAGCTGAGTGCAAAATTTTGTACACCGTCACATCAGACAAATGAGACCAACACAATATATGCTATGAGTTAGGCTTCTAGATTTTGCGATTTTTTTTCACTCTCAGTATTGAAAGTATTGTTGAATTAATAACATTGAAACAATCAAATTATGTTTCTGAATGTGATGTTAATGTGGATTTTCGTTCACTTGCCTCTGAACTGTTTTTATAAGTATCTTGCTGAAGGATAAAAAATAACACTTTTTGAGTAGGTTTATTCCATTCTAATCAGTCTAGAATAATATCAGTTGTGTAATATAAATATCCTTGACCATATTAAAAGTTTACTAACTGCCCAGATATCAACCTTTCTGACTCTGGCAGAAATACAGCCATCCTATAATATAGAAATAATATGCTTTGATAAGCTACAAATTCTGGGTTTTTTTCCCCAGATATTTATTTTTTCAGTCTGTGTTTGTAGCTGTTTCGAGGCTCAATCATAGAACTTATCTAGATCATACCAAGAGGATGCAAACTTTTGAGACTGCTGATGCGGGTAACTGTTGATCTAGACTCGATTGCTAATATTTAGCCCATTTAAGAAAGATAACACCACTGTGTTTTCTTCAGGAGTTCTGTTTTGCAGCTAGATAAAGGTATAACCTTTCTTTTTTCATTTTGAAACCAAGAGGACATGAACTGTCACATCAATTCTGTAAAGATTCAATAAAACCATATATTTGTTTCCATTAAAAATCACATTTTCAGAAAGTACATATTCTCAGTGAGTCCCTGCCCCCTCTTTCTGTTGTAGATGACTGTGCTGATTGCCCTGCGCTACTTGCATACCTCCATGGCAGCCGTGGAAGGACAGGAGAATGTAGAGATCGAGACGGAAGGCTACATCCTGGAGAAAGGTGTGAAGGAGACGGCCAAAGAGTTTAAGGAGAAGGTGATGAAGTTGTTTCAGCAAGGGCAGGTGGAAGCTGCCTCTCCAGCAGCTGAACCAGAGGCAGCAGTGTCAGCAGAGAAAGCAGACACTGCCTCAAGCTAAAGGAAGCGATTTAGTCCTTTAGCAACTTTAAACCCTGACAATATTTTTCTGTTCTCCTTTTAATTTTACAGTTACTTTAAAAATTCACATAACTGTGGAATGTCAAGGGAACCACAATGCATGCTGTTTGTAGGCCATCATTTCTGCTTTATGCATGCCTGTTAAGATATATCAGTATAGAGCAAATGCAAAAAATGCATGAGGCAAATAAAGATATGAGTTTGTATCTGCTTTGTGCTGCTATTTGTTTGCTTTTTTTCAATGTATGAATCCTCATTTTGTCTCCTTTTTAGAGAGAGAGAGAGAGAGAGAGAGAGAGAGAGAAGAGGAGAGAGAGAGAGAGAGAAGAGCGAGAGAGAGAGAGAGAGGAGAGAGAGAGAGAGAGAGAGGATTATAGAACAGTAAGATATAATACAAAGACTTGGCATAACAGGCTTATATGGAGGCCCAGTTCTGTGTCCTAACTAATGAAAGGATACTTTATTCATTTTATGATTTCACTGACTGAAAAGTTGCTCAATATTAATGTTAGCTAAAGGTTTACTGCATTACCCCGGATAACCCACAAGGCCAAGTAGCACCAGTAGTGGTATTTAGTTCTAAAAGGTTTAGATTCATCTAAAACTATTGTAAATAGCACCTGCACCTTATAGCTGCGTCTCCACTACTTCTATGTTGGATTTAGTCCATGCTTAATCTCTACCTAAAGCTCAGATCTAAAGCTCCATCTTTCACATTAATGCCACCAACACTGTTGTCATGCCGTAACTCAGCTCAGCTGCTTTGCATTCTAGAGATCTGAGTTGTTTGCAGTCTCCACTACATCTACAAAGGCTTTCTCATTAGTATGAACTGAAGGGAAGTGAAAAGTAGTGTGACAAATGCACTTTTGCTATCATTTTCCTTCTATTAAACACTTATAACTTTGGCAGGGGACAGACAAGAGATTCCAGTCAGCCTACAAATGCTCTGGACAAAGTGTCTGGACTGGAGCACCTGGGGGAAATATGCAAACTCTGCACACAGCAGAGTCAGTAATCGAATCCCCAACCACAGAGGTGTGAGGCAAACATGATAAACACTGAGCCACCATGCACAATATGAACATACACCGATCAGGCATAACATTATGAGCAGTGACAGGTGAAGTGAATAACACTGATTATCTCCTCATCATGGCACCTGTTAGTGGGTGGGATATATTAGGCAGCAAGTGAACATTTTGTCCTCAAAGTTGATGTGTTTAGAAGCAGGAAAAATGGGCAAGTGTAAGGATTTGAGCGAGTTTGACAAGGGCCAAATTGTGATGGCTAGAAAACTGGATCAGAGCGTCTCCAAAACTGCAGCTCTTGTGGGGTGTTCCCGGTCTGCAGTGGTCAGTACCTATCAAAAGTGGTCCAAGGAAGGAACAATGGTGAACCGGTGACTGGGTCATGGGTGGCCAAGGTTTATTGACGCACATGGGGAGCGAAGGCTGGCTCGTGTGATCCGATCCAACAGACGAGCTACTGTTGCTCAAATTGCTGAAGAAGTTAATGCTGGTTTTGATAGAAAGGTGTCACAATACACAGTGCATGACGGGTCAGGCCTGTTTTGGCTGCAAAAGGGGGACCAAGAAAATATCAGGCCATTATGAAGTCATAATGTTATGCTTGATCGGTGTATTAATGTATTTCAATGAGAAATACGTTGAAATACGTTTAACAGGACACTGACCACGCGATGGCGCTGTCAGGTAAAGCCGAACAAGTCACTGAGGCGAGTACCATCCTACTGACTGAGCTGAGCTGCCACACAGAGCGACATGATAGACTTTTGACGAAATTTCCACTTAAGAGACATGAAAAGTACCGAATTGTTTTGAGTGGTGTGAAACTTTCCTTTAAATAGTCTCTCTCTCTCTCTCTCTCTCTCTCTCTCTCTCTCTCTCTCTCTCTCTCTCTCTCTCTCTCTCTCTCTCTCTCTCTCTCTCTCTCTCTCTCTCTCTCTCTCTCTCTCTCAAACACACACACAACACACACACACACGCACACACAGAGAGAGTTGCGGTGTTCTCCGTTGTACAGAAACAGTGCTCAGGAGGGGAACCGCGCTGGTGGTGAGAGAGCTCTTAGTGATTCCGGGGTGGTTACACAATGTGTCTCTAACATGTCAGAAAAGCAGAAGGGCAGTGGCAGGAGGGGGAAAAAATGAGCTAACGGTCTTATGTCTCTAGGCAGAAAAGTAGACGGTTTTATTTTGTTTATGATTCCTTATGGCTCAGTAATATTAAAAATAACAGAAATAATCTGTAAAGCACATGAAGGATTCTTGGAACCAACAGACACCTGGTGAGATGAACAAGATGGACGCTAACTTCACGGAAACGTTAGAAGAGTTTATGGAAAGCGCACTTGTTACATGGGTAAGTTACGCGTTACATTTTGATTAAAAGTTAAAAAAAAAAAAAAAAAAAAGTTGTAACGTTATTAATTAAACCCTCCGTTAAATGTATATAATTTTAAAGGAAAAATTTATGTAGTCAAGATTTGTTCCTCATATTTTTGGGTGTTGTTGAGTGTTATCTGTTTATCAACACCCATTTTTGCACATAACATACATCCCCTCTCATCCTTCTTTACTTTATGAAGTAGTTATAGTATAATAATAATCAGTTATAGTATAATAGCATACCTTTATAAGACTAAAGCTAAAACAAATTGAACTAAAAGCCCCAAATATGCCTGAAATAAAAGGAAATCCTGGTTAATAATGAATGTGTTATTATTAAATAAATAAATAATGAATAAATAATAAAATAATTATAATTTTTTTTTTTTTTACCTAAGGTGCATCTCTTTGAGGACATGGTTGGTGATGAGAGCCAGGACTATATGGACGTCAACTCCAACTCCAATAATGCACTAAGGGAGTACCTGCAGCTCACAAATGGAGTCTACCTCAATGAAGTCATGAGAATCATGTAAGATGTACAATTAAACTAATGCTGATAAAAAATAAACATAACACCGCATCCGTTAGTAGCACTAAACTGTATAAATTTGGATTCCCCAGTGATTCTAATCCAGAGGTAGAGCAGATCTATCGCAACGTGGGTGATGACAAGATTCTCAGAGTTCAAAACTTCTCCATCCTCAACCGGCACCTCAGGTCTTACTATCAGGTACCAGATTTCACAAAGCTTTCTCTGCTGATTCACTGATTCACTTGTGTGTACTGAAGGACTTTATAGAAGCAGTATATAAACTTGGGGTGATTGTCTTCATTCATTGTCTACCGCTTATCCGATCTATTCTCGGGTCACGGGGAGCCTGTGCCTATCTCAGTCGTCATTGGGCATCAAGGCAGGATACACCCTGGACGGAGTGCCAACCCATCGCAGGGCACACACACTCTCATTCACTCACGCAATCACACACTACGGACAATTTAGAGATGCCAATCAACCTACAATACATGCCTTTGGACCAGGGGAGGAAACCGGAGTACCCGGAGGAAACCCCCGAGGCACGGGGAGAACATGCAAACTCCACACACACATGGCGGAGGTGGGAATCGAACCCCAACCCTGGAGATGTGAGGCAAACGTGCTAGCCACCGTTGCCCCCTCTTGGGATGATTGTGATTAAGTTATTTTGTATGTTATTTTATTTGATATTTTGTAATTATAGTTTAATTATACATAAGATTTACTAGATAATATGATTTAAAAGGAATTACAGTAGTTACAGTTAGATAATCAAACATATATTGGTATTTTTCCCTGCTGTTTTACGTGTCCATTTGTGTATATTAAACATGATGAATTAGATGAAAGGTCAGTTTGTTCTAGGATGAAAAGACATTGTTTAACACAAAACAACAACGGTCATCTATTTTTTTTTTTCACTTGGTTTGCAAGTGGTTTCACTTCTTGTTTCAGGTTTCCTTACAACAACAGCAACAGCAATATATCTCACAGTTATTTTGAAGGAAATACTCTTTTTTCACTCATTGTCGTTCTCCTCTTTTTTGCCACCTTCTGTTTCGCTTTTTCAAGAATTGTTCAGCACATTTAAAGTTTATTTTTTCTTTAATCCTGCACAGGCAAAAGCTTTAAAACTGCACAACAAGCAGCACAGCTTCCTCTAAATGAATTGTTTAACTACATGGCCCCATTAGTCATCGTCCACTGTGTAATATATCCATTCATGCATTTTCTTTACTACGTAACCCACATGGGGTTGTCTAGAGCCTGTATCTCAGGTGACTCAGGGCATAAGGCAGGGTGACAGGGTGCCAAACCTTTTAGGACACAATCGCACACACACATACACACCCTATGGACAATTTAGAGATGACAATCAGCGTATAACACATGCTGTAATCAACCCCAGAGGTGTGAGATAAATGTGCTACCCTCTGTGCAATATGTTATTATGGTGTATCTAAATGCACTTTTGTGCTATTCATTGACTCTTAATGTGCTTTCAGTGGCACAGTCTTCAACTTTTTTATGCAAATGTTAGAAAGCCAGTGGACACATGGCCCAAAAAGCACCACTGAATTCCAGCCTAGCCTAGTTCGAATACAGTGGCATATTAAAAAGAGCACATTTTTATAATCAAACATAGATCAGCGTTTATTGGACTTTTTTTGAGCTCTACCCTTGATGCTGCAGTTATCATTTAAAAATATCAACACAGACATTTATTATTTAGGAGCTAGCACACATTTTTCTGAATGTCAAAGTTAGAAGGCTAGTTTTATGAATAGATAAGTACAAACTTTAAAACTTGATTTTAGGGGTGGACATTTATTTTGTTTACTTACTAAATAACACGCACAGGTTTGAAGTAAAACATCGGGTGTCGTTAGGATGGTGGCGTTTCAGTTTGATTGAGGCTGGGGTGTGGGATGTGCAAAATCACTAGCATAGCCAGCAGTATGACTATGCTACTTAAACTCATAGTTGTCACACTCAAATATATGGTGGGAAAAAAAATGCTAATCAAAATCATGTTTGTTCTGCAGGTGAAAATTTTTGCACAGATCAAAGCTTACTAGAACATTCACCAAATTATCCATTTTTTTCCAAAGCACACTAAAGCATTCATTGTTCTTTACAGGTACATCTAAGTATATACTTCTGGCCAGATGTAGTATTTTTTAAATAAATAATTTGAAGTTATTAGCTATGAAACAAAATTTTGAGTAAAGCTTTAGCATTCATTCATATCCAGTAACCTGGTCAGGGTCATGGTAAAAAAATATCCCAGGAAGACTGGATGGGACCTACCAGCTTCTTTTTTTTTTTGGGAGGTGGGAAGAAACAGGACAGGAAACCCAAGTGGACAAGGGGAGTACCGTGTACCCTGGACCTGTCAGGCAACAACACAACATTACCAGGAAGTGTTACCTAAGTAACACAAGGTAGTGTTACTAACTACTAGCTACTAGGTAGTGTAGCTAACGGTTACCAGGTCCATCCTCTTGCCCTCTTAAGTCCATAGTTTGGACATTGCTCAGAGTGGATATGGGTCAGAGTTTTTGGGAATGTTGTAATTTCTTTGGAAGTACAGTCTACATTGCCCATGCTAGCTACATGGGGGCAGTGGTGGCTCAAGTGGTTAAGGCTCTGGGTCGTTGATCGGAGGATCGGGGGTTCAAGCCCCAGCACCACCAAGCTCCACTGTTGGGCAATTGAGCAAGGCCCTTAACCCTCTCTGCTCCAGGGGCGCTGTATCATAGCTGCCCCTGCGCTCTGACCCCAGCTTCCTCAGCTGGGATATGCGAAGAAAAGAATTCCACTATGCTGTAATGTATGTGTGGCGATAATAAAGGCTTCATGCCCTCATGCCCTCACTTCTACATGGTGTAGGATGTTTTAGGAACCAAAATTTATTTGGGTGGGTGCTGCTATACATCAGGGGATTTTCAAAATGTAAACTGTGCATGAATCAAAGGCCAACACTAATTTAGCTCAAAAACAACAAGCTAATTTAGATTCTATCAACTCTAAAACAAACACTTGGTATAAATTCAGTGCTGTTGGTTAATGCTGGTTAAAGCTAATTCAGCTGGTTCCTTAGACTATCAAAGCCTTGGTGGTAAAGCAGGTTTACTGACCATTTTCTTTTTGTTAGTCTAAGCTGTTTTCATTCTAGAGTTGATCATCTGAGCTGTAGTGCTTTTGTCATGCCACTTTTGAAAAATTACAGGAAATACAAGCCGGCTATATCTGATAATCATGCTTTGTATCCTAGAAAGAAAGAGCCAACACTCTGTACTTTAGCATGATTAATAAATAGAGTGAAATAATGTGGTACACTGATTTTGTTTCTCTTTGTTTTGTGTATATATATATATATATATATATATATATATATATATATATATATATATATATATATATATATATAGGAAAATCTTCAGCAGCTGGTTTTGATGCCTCTTCCCAACGTGGCAGTTTTGGGACGAGATCCTCTCACAGGTAAGCTTTTCAACCTTTTCAATTATTCCAGTTAGTAGATTTCACTAAATATAGTAAGCAATAGTATGACGTATTAAATAATTATTCAGCATAAGTATATATTTCTGTGAAAAAACATCTTCTATACTTATTCAAATTATGGTCAACAGAGGGTGCTCTGGAAGAACTAAGAAGGTTGCTGCTGCTGTTATTGGGATGTGCAGTTCAGGTAAATTTCCTTTGTGCATTTAACATCCACATATACATAGATATTAAGAAGATTGTCTTGTTAATTTATAACAAAAACAATTAAACTGATATGTGCATGTCTTTGTGTTTTATTGTGGCCAGTGTGAGACGAAGCAAACGTTTATTCAGCAGATCCAGTCACTTAACATTGAGACTCAAGCAGAACTTGCTCTTTGTATACAGGAGGTCAGTCTTCCATAACATCAGATTTTATCATGACAGAGCCCATATTTTTTTTTCATGCTTGGCAAGCATATTATTTATCAGGAAAACAGGTAGTATAGACCTGTTTAAACCTGAATAATGTTCCAGTGATGGAAACATATACAAACATTGTTTGCTTGTCTGAAATAAACGAAAACTACAGTGAAGAAGTCAAGTTCTAGTTTTAGGATATGATTGCAATGATGTATACGTATATACAATATATATATATATATATATATATATATATATATATATATATATACGTATACACACATATATATATATATATATATATATTTATATATATATATATATATATATATATATATATATATATATATGTACGTGTGTGTGTGTGACTGAGATTTGGCTTTAGGAGCTGTACTAGTTTCAAGCCAGCTTTTTTGAAACATGAAAAATAACTGTTACTGACTATAGCTAACCCATGAATGTTTTATATTACGTTACTTTGATTTGCTCCAGGTGACTCAGGACCCGAGCTCAGTCCTACCACTGCAATACGGAGAGGTGTGTGCACTGGATGGGCTGGAATTACAGACACTGCTTGGTTCCCTTGCTCGGCAGATCCAGAGCCTCCTGGCTCAGAGAGACACACATCTAGAGGTGAGAGGAAAAAAACACTGCCTTTTCCAAGATACAGTTTAATCTTCAATTGGACAGATTGTCTGGCACAGACTAGACTTAATTTCAGATTCACAAGTATACTGACTGACAATGTAATTTTGGTCAAGACAACTTGTAAAATTGGGGCACGGTGACTTGGTGGTTAGCACGTTTGCCTCACACCTCCAGGGTTGGGGGTTTGATTCCCGCCTCCGCCATGTGTGTGTGGAGTTTGCATGTTCTCCCTGTGCCTCAGGGGTTTCCTCCGGGTACTCCGGTTTCCTCCCCCGGTCCAAAGATATGCATTGTAGGTTGATTGGCATTTCTAAATTGTCCGTAGTTTGTGAATGAGAGAGTGTGTGCCCTGCAATGGGTTGGCACTCCGTCCAGGGTGTATCCTGCCTTGATGCCCAATGACGCCTGAGACAGGCACAGGCTCCCCGAGAATAGATTGGATAAGTGGTAGACAATGAATGAATGAATGAACTTGTAAAATCTCTTTTGCAAACATTGAAATGAAGTTAAAGTTCTTGACACAGAAAGTCACACTTAAATAAGTCTAAAAGTCTTAGCTGAGGCTGGCATTAAAGCCATCAAACCTGCCAGAGAAAGTAAATATATGGTTGTTTTCATTAAACTGTGATATTTACATGCTGAGATATATGAACTATTATCTAGAGAGGGGATATTCATCTAAATCTGTCATTGACACAGTTTAACTATCCCATTGAATAAGATTATTGTCATAACCAGTAGACATTCAGAAATCAGGATTTCACTGAACAATATCAACTTCATCTTTCTGCAGTGATTGTTTTTTGTTTGGAGTAAATATTTAAAGATTGCTAAAATACTCGGTCTAGTTTGAACATTAACTGTCATTTTCTATTGTTGTAAAGAAAACAACTGTGTTTCGTGTGTGTGCGCTGCACGCTGCTGTTATAACTCAGTGCCTGCTGAGCAGCACTGAACACAACTCCACATGGTTTTGCAGAAGGGAGGATATCCCATTATTAGAATAACAATAGGCATACTCAGTCTTGATTTCATTGACCATCTTTGTTTCACTGTGTGATTTTCAGAGAATTGCAGAGCTGAGTGTGCAGTGTGAGTCAGTTTCGTCCCCCACAGCGCCCCCTGCAGGCCCCTGGCACGACGCTCCAGAGGGACTGTCCATCCAACTGGCAGATAGCAAAGCCAAACTGCGCCGACTCAAACAGGAACTGTGAGTGTATCAATGTGTATGGATGTGTGCAAGTTTAGGTAAAAACAAAACGTATTTATTTTATGCTTCGTTGGTGTGTGAATGTGTTCATGAGCTACTAAGAATGAGCTTAATATACCAGGTGAAAAAAAAACATCAATGTTGTGTAGTAACATCCTTGAATTATTCTCAGGGAGGATAAAGAAGATCAACTAATTGATTACAAGCGAGAAATACAAACTATGGAAGAGGAACTTAAGAAACTGCAGTGTGAGGTGAGCTTTGCAATAACAAAAATATTACTTTTGTCATATTTCATGTGTCAAGCAATGAAAGCGATTATTTTCTTATTATAGAATATTTTTTTATTTAACTTATAACACAGAAATTTCCCAAGGATTACAATTGTTTCTCAATTAAATAATATAGAACTTCTGTTCTGTTTGCAGTTATGTTTAATGTTATTGAAAACCCAGAAAACTAGTTAGTTCCTATTAAGATGTACATTATAACAGCTATGAACATTCATTACCTTAAGAGGGCCCACTTTTCCTTACTCTGACTTGAAGTTAATAAGAAAAAAAACACAAAAGTCTCTATCCTGAAGTTACCGCTTTACTACTGACCAGTTAACCCACTGCGAGTCTTATGTTTGTCACTGTGTGCCGGGGGCCAGAACCGAGCACTGCAGGGTGAGGTTCGTGTCAGTCGGAGTCTACGAGACGAAGTGGACTGTCTGCGTGAGCGTGCAAACAGAGCAGAGCAGCTACAGATGGAGCTTAAGACTTGTACACATCGTCTGCGTAGCATGGAGCTCTACCGCACTCAACTGAAGGTAAACTAATCAGCACCAACAGAACTTAAACAGAGCTCATAAAGCCTGGAAATGCCTACTAACAAAGACGGAGCTTCAGAATAATGACGTCTTGTCACCTAAGGACTTACAAGTTGGGGATGATTGCAGGTTGATAAAAAAAATTTAGCTACTCCATATAACTTTTGGCAGCAGCTGTCCAACACAAAACTTGCTGCACTTTTTATGAGTCATTTGGCCTAAGCCATCTGTGTCCCCGGCCCAATTTGCACCACACTTGCCAGAAAACATCAAATTTTTCAGCATTCTTAAACCATACTGCTCCTGAGAAGCACATTAAGTGTGTTGAAGTAATTCATTTTATTGCCTGTTTAAATCTGTTCACTATGAAATTTACTTAGCAATTATATGTTTGTTTTTATGTAATTTAGTTTTAGAAAAAGGCTGGCTTCTGTTATTTTTACACATTTGAAATAAATGTTTCCTGAAATTCCTGGTTTCAGACAAGAATTCTGGTGTCTTATTAGTTTTAGGTGAGATAACCCACATCCTTAAATAGATTGACCATTAAGATTTTTGTTGAGATTTATCACAGTCCGAATAGGAGAGATTTTAGGGGAGAGCTGTCACCATATTTGACAATATGAATAACAGCACAAAGTTAAAAGACTCATTCTGTTACTGGCTTTCGCTTAACATTAGTTTGCTATTATGTCAATAAGAACATCTGTGTACTAGGCAACCTATGTTGAAAATTATGATTAACTTAAGGATTTCTGGTGTGACTTAAGGTTGCTTTGGGACAGTTGCAACTGCTCTCTGAGACCATTACATTCGAGCAAGAATCATATTAATTTCAAAGTCTGAAAACTTTCTGGAGGTGTTTTAGGTGGCTGTTTATCACATTTAATTTCTTTTGGAATAACTAGGCCATTTTTCGAAATCCATAAAGCCTAGGTATTACCTGAATTGCACAGACACTGGGGAGTTCTCTTGCCAATATACTACTTTATTTAGCAAAAATTATTTTCAGCTCATGTCTAATCAATGTTTCACCTAATTTTTTTGAGACCAAAAGAAAATATAGAACTACATTCAGGTAGCTAGTGCGATTATGCCTCTATATTGTCCCCTACAGGAGCAGCAGCAGTACTGTGCTTCACTGCAGGAGAACAAGGCCTTGCTGGAGGAGCAACTTGATGACACACGGGCCCGATGTTCTGCGCTGCGGGAACTGGAAAAAGACAATCTTTTGCTCAGGCAGAAACTCATGCACATGGAGGCGGTATGAGAGTGCTGTTGATCTCTTTAATCAGATGTTTACTGAATAGAAATGTTAAATATAGTAATGAACAAGTGGCACCCATAATGAATAGCTTCAGTGGGAAGGAGGAAGCTGTGTGAGGTGTGGGAATAGGGCGGAGAGGCAGAGGGTAGACGAGGGGATGTTTGTGTATGTACATGTGTCTGTATGTGTGTGTGTGTGTGTGTGTAGGAGCGGGATGTGGAGAGGCAGAGGGTCGATGAGCTGCTGGAGATGAATATGAGTCTGCAGATGGATCTAAAGAACCCATCTCATTCTGCTGATGTCACACAAAGAGTGACTCATCCTCGTGTCCTCTACTCTGAACTGGAATCTGATGAAGAGTTCCAGGAACCCAAAACCCCTGAAGATCATGGTGACCATTATAGCACATGACACTTGACCACCCTGTCACTTTCTGACTTAGTGCCATAACTTAAATTTTTTCTTCATTGCTTTTCCATAATCTCTTTTTCCTTTCCCCTAATTCTACTCAGAAGTGGACCTGAAGCCACTGAGTGTAGAGGTGAACGAGGCGTCCTCACTAAGGCTTCTGGGAGCTGAGAACGAAAATGCCGAACTGAGGAGACGACTGGAGCGCTTACAAGCCGAGCAAGAGGTTATACTTTTATGCCGCATTTGTGAATCTCAGTGATCAAAACGTTATCAAGTTACATTTACAATAAAGGGACTAATGAGTCATAAAAATATAATCAGCAGTGCATTCACGTAGGATTAATTTTGACAAGAATTTAACTTTATAACATCATTTCTATTTAAAACATCAGCACCAGTTTGTCTCTTTGACAGACATTTGAATTATAAATATTTAATTACAGAGCATGCTGTAATTGCAGGTTGTCAGCAATCATTTGCCTCCAGATGACGGTGTCACTATTAAACACTCAGCCAGGAATACCAAAGAACTCTTACATATAATTTGGAACATTTGCAAAAATAAGATTGGATGATCAGATTAAGCTTTAATTCAAGAACATCCTTTTTTAGGCAATACACAGCTATGATCCTTGACCAGTGTATCAAATACAAGATTCACACCTACCGAATGTGCTAAGAAAAGTCTGACGGTGTTAATGTACACATGTGCGAATCTTCATTGTGATGGATAATGAACTAAGGCTCGTAAAAGATAATTGCCAATTTGTTCTGAGCTGGGAAATGCAATTATCTTTTCATGGGCATAACTTTTTTGTGTATATCAGATGAGCTTGCTGAACTAAGGCAGTTGATGATCTTTGATAGACAGCATCAGTAGCAAAATGCTGCTGATTGGCTTTGATTCCAAGTTAACCACTAACCCTGGTTTCCTCACTCTGTTGGTGATAATGAGATGCTTAACTTGTGTTGCTTAGGCTCTGCAGACGAACTCTCCTGAGGTGACAGAGGCTCTTCAGAGACAGACGGACAGACTTAAACAATTGGAAGAAGAGCACCAGAATACCCTGAGAGAGGTAAGACACTTCACATACACACACTCAACAAACAATAAATAGAAAGCCCACACTACAGAGTTTGTTTTTAGTTTGTTTGATCTGCTGCTTTTGGGCTTGAGGTTTCAGTTTTTTTCAAAACTTTTTTTTCCCCTCCCAACTGTCAAGTTTCAGAACCTGAAGAATGAAAATACCAGTCTAAAGAAAAACCTTGAAGAGCTGAAGAAAACCAGACTCCAAGAAAAGCAGAAGGAGAGGTCAGCTGGAGAGGTGGAGAGAGAGATCCCGAGAGGGGAGTGTGAAGGAAAAGACATGGGAAAAGACGAGGAGGCAGACAAAAGGGAGAAGAGAAAGGAGGAGATGATGAGAGCACAGAGGGAAGATGGAGAAGGAGAGGAAGTCCTCCTGAAAGAGAGAAAAGAGGAGACTACAAATGATATAGCAACAAAAGAAAGAGGCGAGGCAGAAGGAGAGAAATGGACAGGAACAGGAAAAAATAAAATTGAAATCATGACACCAAAGGAGGAAAGCAAATCAGATGATAAGATACCTATACAAAAAGGAAAACAAGAGGAAGAAGTGAGAAAGATGGAGGTGGATGTGGAGGTGGATAAGCTCCACAGGGAGATCCATGCTCTATCCACTCAGCTGCAGCAGGCAGTCGAAGAGGCAGATCAGCAAGCAAATCTGGTCCAAGAGCTGCAATCCAAACTGGGAGAGCAGACTAAGAAGTCTCGGGAGACGGAGCAGAAGCTGGCTCTTCTGGAAATTGAGAGCCAGAGACTGAGGAAAGCAGCAGAGAGCCTCACTGAAGCCAGGAAACAGATAGAGGTATCACAAAATTTACCGTTGGTATTTAGTCAAAGCACTATTTAATTATGTGAACATTTTAATAAATGTGTTGGGCAAAGAACCGACATTAAATAATAAATAATAAGTCCAACACTGACATAGAGGCAACTTTTCAAACCATGCTTAATGAAAAAGCCCACCCTAAAACACATTATATCTGTGATGGACTCCAGATTGCAGTGCAGACATATGGCAGACATATGATACAGTTACCCTGAGATACGATTTGGCTCAACTTGTTAGTGAAACATGAGAGTACGAGCATAACAGTGTTCATGGCAGTATAAGGATGAATTTTGAAGATCTGGAAGGTTTATCTGTTTATCTAGAGTGTACAAATGAAAAGCTGGACAGACTAAAGCAATAAGCACTGCTGCATCACTTTCTTTACATAGTGATGAAGTAAGAGCTGAATCCCACTGGCACCACTATCAACAGGTAGTTGAATGGCATTGTGGGAAATCTAGGAAAATGTCAAAATGAAAATAGACTCTCTTGTTGAAAGAGATTTAAGCCAAAGAGTCAATTCCCCAATCTTTGATGCCATTGAAGATCACATTAAAGATTTAGGTTGCATACCTATGTTTGTGTGTTAGATTTTGCAGTGTGAATCCATGCACCAGGAGGAGGAGCTGATGTGTCTGCGCAGTCAGGCAGAGCTGCAGAAGATGGAGGTTGCACTTATTCCTCAGCTAGAGGGAGAGAGAGCTGCACTGGAGAGGGAGAGAGAAACCCTCAAAGCAACCATAGATTCTCTTCGGGCCTCAGTGCGCAAGGTGAGGATGCATAACAATAAAACTTTAATGAGTCTCATTGTAGAGCTGTAAAACCTGAGTTTATTAGCTTCATTTATATCTAATTGTAGGTCAAACATAAATATTAAAGGTAGATTAGATGAGTAAAAATTAAGTTGTTTATTGAAGGAAATTAATCACGCAGTGACAGTTTTACACTGTGACAAGGTTTTAATTCTCATCTTTTATCTTTTATCATTTTTACAGAAGGATTTAATAGTGATGTAGATATATAACATTTAGGTTTACATTGTTATAATAATCTGAGTTTTGCAAATTGAATTCTTTCATTTCTTTGACATTTTAAAGGGTGATCAGCTTGAATTGACCAATCAAACTCTGAAAGCGGAGCTTGACCGTTTAGTGCGGAGTTTGGACTCGGCCCGTCGACGAGAGGAGGAGCTAGAAGCCGAGCTGAAGGAGTCTGGCCTAGAAATAGAATCTCTGGGCAAGAGACGGGATGAGGCCATGCTGGAGGTTGCACGACTGGAGCAGGAGAAGGAGTTGTGTCAATCTGAGCTGGACAGTCAGCGGCGCGAACAGAGACAGAAGGAGCGTGAGATGGCCAGACTCCGGCAGCAGCTGGAGAGCACTGCTTCAGCCCTGGAACATGGCAATCAGAGGGCCTGCAGCCTGGAGCTTCAGCACAGGTTCAGACTTTGATTACTGTAACATGACTATTACTACTACCTTGCTTATTTATAGAACTGTGTTACTGAAATTCAGAGATACTTTAGAACACAAAACAGGTCCACAAAAATTAAGCAGGTCGAGACGCATTTAACTGTAAAATAAATTCAGTGGGTCTCCTTAGCACAGATTTATTTGTATGATTATAGCAGAACAAAATCAAAAAGAGTATTATTCTTTTTCCCCCCAATAAAAATGGTACATGAGACCATCAGCATGTGAATCTGGAATGACTGACAAGTTAGACTTGTGAACTATCCCCATATCATCTGACACCCTGGAAGCTCCGCCCCCTTTCCCACATATCACATTAAGCTTTTGTCTTCATGCTTGAAAGATGCATGGATGTAGTGCTTTCACTTTATGTCTAGATAAATGCATATTTTGTCTATATAGAAGTATATAAAGAGAAGGAGAAAAAAATGGAGTAAAGACTAAGACCAAGAATAAATAGGCATACAACAAAGTCAAATCCTACAAAGTCAAGTCCTACACAATAGCTAGACTAAATTAGCTGTTTGCTTTGCTGTGGCAATCACGGCAGACAATTGCCAACAGCTTCAAAAAGCGGCTTCTCATCACTTTTAATTAGGATGACACTATAAAAGTTTATGTGCACACTTTCTTATGGATTGCTGTACAAACATTGTTTAAAAAAGGAAGAAAGAAAGCTTAGCCTTTTTTTTTTTTTTTTAAATTATTATTTATTTATTTATTTTTGTGGCCCAAATGAACCTGCCATAACAGAGTTTCTCAGCTCTGCAACACTAGGCATACGTTTAAGACTTAAGGGTTGAGTAGGTTATTGGGAATGGATTGTTTTCAAGCAATTACTGTTTGCCTCACAGGTAGCAACAGGCTCTAAAATCACAAACTGTTGTAATTGCTGTGCTCATTAAGCAGTTTTATGTATAAGGCTTTAGGGCACCAGTGTACTGCAGAAACACAGACAAGTTTCTCACCCCACGTTTCTGTAGACGGGCGTGTCAGGAACTTGCCCAGCTTAAAGAGACCTGCATCCAACTAGAGGAACTGAAGGAGGAGAACCAACAACTGAATGCATTAAGTGCCGAGAACAGCACACAGATCACCTCTTTAACACAGGTCTCAATACATTTCTCATAAATATTTTACTCACTTTTGTGATGGAAGTATGTGTTGCTATGGATGTCCGAATAGAATGTTTAAATTTCTCTTACTTATTTTCCTTTTTAGGATTTAACCACTGAGAGACTACAGTCCCAGAAGTTGAGCACTCAGGTTGCTGAGTTAAACCAGTTAATTGAAGAGTTAGAAGGCAAGCTTAAATTGGCCACCTCACAACTTGCACAGTTGCAAGCTGAGCATGCCAGAGTAGTGTCAGAGGCCATTGCCTCGCCCTGCAATTCAGGCACTGAGAGGACAGAAGATTCTAAATCAAACAGACAAAGTCCAGAGCAGAGCGAAAGTGCAGAGGAAGCACATATCAGCTCTGAGGATGAGATCACAGCCATTGAGTCATCTTCTGAGGACGCAAAAACCCCTGAAGACAAAAAAGCAGAGAGTGCTAAAATCAACAGTGAGAGCCAATACCCTGACAATGAGAAACTGAAAAATTTGGAAAAGGAGGTTTGTTTGTGTTTGTGCCTATGATTGCTTGTACGTGCACAGTAATAATACAATCTTAATTTGATTTCTTCATTTACAAGATTATTGAAGTGGTCATATGACACAAAGTACGAAGTATTATCTTGTTAAAGACTTTTCAGACATCATGGATTTTAAAAGAAATTGGATTATTAACATTTCCCATTATCAGATCCCATTATCTGTCTCTATAAACTGTTCTTTTTTAGTTAACTCCTTTTACACACACACACACACACACACACACACACACACACACACACACATGCATACATATATACTAACTAAAGTTCATCATATCAACATATAATCATATTATGACTTCTCTGCTGATGTGCTATAATCCCTGTCCCTGTGTTATATCCCAGAATGCAGTGCTGCAGCAGGAACGAGAGGTGTTGCTGTCACAATTGTCAAAGTCACAAGCAGCCTGCACTCAGCTGCGAGAACAGCTGGACACACTGCAACGTCACTCCATCAGCCTGCAGGAGAGCTGCTCTAAACTGCAGGAACTCAACACCAAACTACAGGTGCTTGTGTGTGTGTGTGTTTGTAATTAATAGCATTTTAAAGATTCTTTCCTGGGATGCCAAGCATACACACTCTGATAGCTATCAGTATGGTGGCAATCATGTCCCCATCACATCCCATCAGATTCCTAATATGTCCTCATCAAATACCCATCATGTCTCCAACACGTCTCCAACACCCAATACATCCACATTAAGTTCCCATTATAACAATTATTACTCTTCTCTCACATTGCCCTGACATCCCCATCACGTCTCCATCACTTCACAAGAATCTAATTGGTCTAGAAAAGTTGATCTATAAAATGCTATAATTACACAGCAAAGTATGTGTATGGTAATGACACTCAGAATAAACCCCACAAATGTGCAGTGTTTTTGCCCTGTTCCACTGTCCTAATTAGCAGCCACTAACTTTTTCGCACAGTGGAATTTCTTTGTAGTACAAAATCATTTTCTAAAAAAAAGAAAGGAAACTTGAATTATGGTGTCTGTGGAAAGTAATGGGCCTTAACATCAACTGCGGATTTCATTCATAATTTTGTCACGTATGTTCTTTGTGTTAAAAACTTGTCATTTGTTTCTGCACCACCTAATTTTCTGAGTGCTCTGGATAAGTGTGATAAATGGATTTTAAAAATGGAACAACTTTCCAATTTGTGATCCCATTCAAATGAACAATTAGAATCAATATCACAGTTTTGTTAAGACAACAGTTTTGGGATTGAGATAAAAAATATTGGAAGATAAATTTGGAACAAAGGTCAAAAGTTTCAGAACTTATATTCAATTTTCAGCATTTACTAAAAACAGCACATCACAAAGATGTGCTGATTTTGTTTCTTTTATACCACAACAATTTGTGTAGAGGGGGGCACAGTGGCTTGGTGGTTAACACGTTTGCCTCACACCTCCAGGGCGTCCGCCGTGTGTGGAGTTTGCATGTTTTTTGCATGTTTCCTCCCCCGGTCCAAAGACATGCATTGTAGGTTGATTGGCATCTCTAAATTGTCCGTAGTGTGTGAGTGAATGAGTGTGTGTGTGTACCCTGCGATGGGTTGGCACTCCATCCAGGGTGTATCCTGCCTTGATGCCCAATGATGCCTGAGATAGGCACAGGCTCCCTGTGACCCGAGAACAGATCGGATAAGCGGTAGACAATGAATGAATGAATTTGTGTATAATTACAATTAAATGTATTTAATTTTAAGGAATTGCAAATTGTTAGTTTCGATTATCACTTTAACAGCTATAAACAGTTGTTCCTTCAGCTTTCTCTCTTTTTTTTGCTCTCATGATGCTAAGACAAAAAATGCAGTTTGTCATGCTTCAGAGAAACTGGAATTCCTGAAGTTCTCTGCCCTCAGGATTTTGCTGTGATTGAAAACATGTTGACTGTCACATACCTTGACTCTTTCCATTAATATTACATAACTTTCCGTACAGAAAACTTCACAATATAAACAATTAATTGTTGTTTTCTTGTGTTAGATAACATGTTTTCTAATCCATTTATTATTAAGCTTAGATGATCTGGAGTGTCCTCCATGAAAAGCTTGTTGAATATATTTTTTTTCAGCAGAAACGCTAAAAGTATTACAGAAGCACATTAATGTAAACTTGAAATACAGCCTGCACTACTGTCAGAACTGCTGTAATAGAAAATTAATCAACAAGCTTCTGATAAATCAGATCTGAGAATTCCACAGCACTGTGGTATAAACTATTAACTATTGGTCTCTGTTCATCTTTCTGACTTAGGTGGAGCAGGCTTCTCAAAGCTCCCAGAATGCCTTGTTGTTGGCACAGTGTAGAGAGATCGAGGTGCGCTGTGCTACTCAAGAGGCTGAGTCTAAGCTGTGGCAGAAGGAGAAAGAAGAATCAGCAGTGCGTTGTGAATCGTTGAGAAGGGACCATGAGAGGCTGACAGCTTTACAGCAGAGACAGGAGGCAGAGCTAGAAGAGCTTCTGGCCAAGCACAGTCAGCTGAAGAGCAGCAGTCGAGGGGTAGAGGCTCAGTACAGAGAACTGGAGGCCAGGTAAGGTTCACTACACTATGGGAAAATGTTCTGGGAACCTTTTCACAAACACTCCCTAGAAAAGCCTACTCAAGCTCATAAAGGAATCTGCTTGATGCTGTGCTTTAGCTACAAATCCTAGACAAATCCGAGGAGAAATCCTAGTAGAATACTAGAACTCTTTTAGAATCTTATTTTTGGATAGCAGATGGCCTTTAAAGAGAAGTCATTTCTTTTTAATTAAGATTAACTCAATTTCATCCTATTTATTTAGAAAGTACAATGAACTGATATATGTTTGGCAAAAATAATTTAATAGGAATACACTTACTATAGCAGTCCTTTTATTATAATAAATTAAATTTGATTTGATTCAATTTCAACTTATTGAAAAGTTTCCTACACTGTGCAGTCAAAAATTTGTGGACACCTTGGCTGTGAGGAATGACAGGCACTGATGTTAGGTGAGGAGGGCTGGGTGAGTCAGTGATCCAGTTCATTCTGTGGGGTTGTGTCAGAGGCAGGGCTCTGTCCAGTACACTCAAGTTCTTCCACTCCTCACTTGGAAAACCATGTCTTCATGGAGCTTGTTTTGTGCACAGGGGCATTGTCATGCTGGAACATGTTCAGCCCACTTAGTTTCAGAGTGTGGGGAAACTGTAATGCTTACATTAAGGCATTCTAGACAACTATGTTCTTCCAAATTTGTGGCAACATTTTGGGGAAGCACCAGATATGAGTCTGATCAGGTGCCCACAAACTTTTGCCCATATAGTGTATGTATAATGGAATTATAAGAAGTACATTAAATAGAACTTGAAAATGGATTCTTTTAACATGGAAAAGTGAGCGAACAACCAAAGATATAGTAAGCAATGTAAATTTAGGTGTGTTTATTTACTATAGATGCAAAACGTATCTTAAACAAAGGTATTTTTTTCTTTTTCAAAACTCTGAGGTTGCTGATTTTTGCCCAGATTTGTATTGTTTTGTTTCAAAAACCAGCATGCTGTTGCTGAATTGACAAATACATTAAGCATCCTGACATTAATGTTATTGTGCCAGCTGTAACTGATAAAGCTTTTGTTTTTATGTAGCACATTATCCAAATTTCATGTTCATTATACTGTATGTCTATATTTCTTGAGGAACTGTCACAGTGTATTCACTGATGTCGGGACCCACTTAGACTCAGAAGTTCCAATGTATGCAAACGGAATTTGCTTTTATTATGTAATATACGCCCCTGATTTCACCTGCATTTTTGTACCATTTATCTCCAGACATAAAGAGCTGATGGAAAGCAAAGCTAAGCTGGAGGAGGCTGAGAAAGAAATACAAACAGAGAGAGAGAGAATGGAGAGGGCCGTACAGGAGCAGGCCAACAGAGAGAAAGAGCTGGAATGGCTCAAAATGGAGAACGAGAGGCAAGTCTGAAATTCTGTCATTTCATTATCAGGTGGAAATAGAGACAGGAAGTGATGCAGACACCCACAGAGAAAAACCTAAACCCACATGAGTAAGTCAGATAGACGCACAGATCAACGTGAGTCATGGCCAAGTTTCTATATTTGTGTGTTTGTGCTGCATAGCAACTTAAAACTATAGCCTATAGACAGCTGAGCAGAACAAATGCACACAGACTTAATTTTTTGATTCAGTGGTAATGCTTTATGTTAAAGTTAATTAACATTAACAATTAATTAATAACACATAAGTAATGTTAAAAGTTGATGATGTTAATTTTTTTATTTTATTTTTCCTAACCCAAACTATGACAAATAATTCTAACAAATTATGCACAAGGCCACAGAAAGTTTGATAAATTCCTCCTACTATGCTGGTGCTGGAGTCTAACAGTTTTCATTCATACATTTGATTGGAATGCAGTGCACTCTGATATTAGCGAGCTAATTCTTAACCCCAGCTAGCGAGATAAAACACAAGGCCTCGCTGAAAGGGACTTCTCCTTTTTTTGAGCCATGTTACAATACACTCATACAGACTCGTGGACTGAGTGTACAAGCTGTCTGCGGGGCTCCATGTGTCTTTGAACCTGATTATCGTGGCTTCTTTTTGTTATGCTACCTACATCTCTGTGTTCAAATATTTTTATTTTCAGCCTTAAGCAGCTCTAACTCAGCTTGACTTAAATGGATTTTTCCCTCCATATAACTGAATTCTTTCCCTGAGTCCTGGATATCTGACATTTACCAATGACTTTCCTTATATTCTCTCCCTATCACATCTTCTAATGTAAATAAGGGTATGTTTGATGTTAAGTATATGGCGGTAAGGGACTAGCTGAGTCATCATTTGCGCTCAAGTTGCTTTGATGTTACATGACAGCAGAGAAGTGTGGATCAGATGCAGGTTAATTGATTTACCATTTTATGTGCTCACATTTTCACTCATTTCTATACAATTTTAATCAAAAAGACTCATTGTGTTTTACAGTATATTTTGCTCCCCTGATTTTGGAGTTTTGAGATTCAGAATGAATTGCGGTTGTAAATTATTTAATGCTAAATTCTAGATGGAAATTTGGTTAAATGCGTTACGCATTAGAATAGAATTCTAATGCCCAAGGCAAACTCATTATCACATAACTAAATAATAAATAAATGTAACTTAATAATGGGCGGTGGTGGCTGCCCATTATTAAGTTACACAAAGAAGCCTTTATTTGTCACATATGCATTGCAGTACAGTGAAATTCTTTCACTATTGCATCCCCGCAACTCAGGGGGTTGGGGTCAGAGCGTAGGGTCAGTCATGATACAGCGTGATTGTTAAGGGCCTTTATCAAGAGCCTAACAGTGGCAGCTAGACGGTGCTGGGGCTTGAACCCCGATCCTCATCCCAGAGTATTAACCACTTGAGCCACCGCTGCCTATTATTAAGTTACATTTATTTATTATTTAGTTAGGCGATAATGATTTTGCCTTGGGCATTGAATGATATGCAAAACTCTGATTATCCCTTTCAGATAGTAAGGAGACTGACAGCTTGTCCTACTGCCTGACTAATTCTTAGCTGAATTACTTGCAGGTGTGTGAACCAGCAGAAGGAGTGGGTCCAGGTGCAGTCGGAGTTAATGGCCCAGGTTTCGGTTCTGCGTAATGAAATGAGCATGGCTCAGATAGAGCGAACCAAATTGGAGGGAGAACTCAACATGCTGAAAGAACAGAACCAGCAACTGGACCTCAACAATGTCCGCCTCAACAGCCAGTACCAGGTCCAAAAAAAACCACACACATCAATCCTGGCAGATGATTACAAATGATAAGCGCCAAAAAAAACACCACAAAAAACAACCCGAGGAAATATTTAGCTGTTTTAACACCCTGGAAGTGTTCTCTTAAAAGTGTTAGTGCTTTTTGTAATTAATAGCAGTGACAGTTATGAAGAAGAGAAACATTAAGAATGCCACAATGTTGTGACACTTGGATTATAGCACGCATTATGTTAATAACACCAGAACATTATGCACATTATGGTAGTAATTATGTTTATGCAGGTTTTTGAAGGAATTTGTGTGTGTGTGTGTGTGTGTGTGTGTTTTGCTTTTAGCTTCTTACTCAGTTGAAAGGCAATATGGAGGAGGAGACCAGGCACCTTGTAGAGCAGAACCAGAGTCTAGCCAAAGAGAACCGAGCCCTTCTGGAGCGCAGCCTCGAGAGCCGAGACCAGCACCACAACCAGCAGAGAGAATACCTGTGTGTACCACACAAACACACACCCACATTCTGCATTCTGTATTACTGTCCTTATCCCTTTTTTTTTGTTTCCAAATCAGGGGTTATAGTAGCTAATTCCTTCTGTACTCCATTTGCTCTCTCATATAGATATAAATAGATTTAGAAACACAACATGCCTTCTCACTCAGATCTCTTCTTTAATGAGCACATAACATCTCTCCCTCTTCCTCTCCCTTATCGTCTTCCAGCGATAAACTGAACGAGCTACGCAGAGAGAAGCAGAAATTGGTGGAGAAGATAATGGATCAATATCGGGTTCTGGAGCCTGGCATGTCTGCACCCAAACAGCCCAAGTCAGTCAGATTTGAAGGAAGATTTTTACATAAATTTAAATGTTCACAATTTTCCTCCTGCCACAGATGCTGTATATCAGCCAAGACATGTTTGCTGTCCAAAGCATGCTTTAGGTTTTGTACTAGCGCTAGCCAACATTTAATAGTAATCCATCTCACCTTATTCCATAAATATCACCCCTAGATTACTTCTTCAGTAATGCACAGTGTAGTAGTATATAATTTGGGCCTGTACTGACAAAAAAGATTTCAGGCTCGATTGATGTCCATTTCTTGCAAAACTATAGTCGAAAAAGTCAGACGGCAAAAGAGGACAATTCTGTACACTTCTTAATTTTTTAATGGATGCTGGACATGCATCCTCAGGGCATTTTATGTAAATTCCATTTGTTTCCAAATTGTTTGTTATGTTGTTTCGGTCATCTAGCAGCTGTCCCCCTCATTTCTGTTCTGCCTTTTGGCTACATATGTTTTCCATGGCCATACACACATTTTTTTGGTGCACCAGGAAGTCTAATTGGATCGCAGACCGTATGAAGAAGCTGATAAAGCCTAAAGGAGGCAGAGAAGGTCGAGCTCAGTTTATCACCATCGGCAGCACCGACATCCAGGAAGAGCCTGGAGACCCTGCGCTGCCCTCCTCCCTCACATCATCAGCTTTAAGTAAGAGACAGCAGAGTTTATGCAGTCCAGACCTCAAACAAGGCGGCACACACACCAAACACACAGCTATGAACTCTATAAAACTCTGTCCTACAAAGCCCATTACAATAAGAGGCTTGCACTCTAAAGCAGTCTTGCTATAATTCTTAATCTTGGACCTCTACCAGAGGTGTTCGCTTTAGTTCACCTTAGAGAGCAGTAACTCTTTATAGAGCCGTGGAAGTCTGTTCTGAATGTCCTCACAGGATAGGCAAATATCTCACAAGTTGGCACTAATAATTTGCCAGTGTGGCTGTTAACAGTATTTATAATCAGTGCTATAAGAATATGATCTGTAATAAGTCCATCTACACAGGTCAAGAGCAAGACCCCAGGAGCGCCCCGACATCTCCCTCGATCCTGAGGAGAGTGTCCTCTCAGGGAGACACAGATGAGCCATCTAAAGTGATCCTGAGGACAGCACGCCGTAAACTGGGCTCCTCCAGACATGGCTGGGGTTTAGGCAGGAGCCGAGAGGGAGGTGTGTCCCAATCCTTCAGCCCGGGAGACCATCGCTCACGACCAATTCGCCGCTTAAACACGCCATCCAGTGCCTTGTGGGAAAAAGACCATGATGGTAGTCCAACGCCTAGCGAGGAAGGAAGAGGTGAGAGGGAGAAGATAGTGAGCATAGAGAGAGAGAGAGGAGAAAGGAGAAAATGACCATGAGAAAGAAACCAATGAAAGTGAGAGCAACGAGAAGAAAAGAAGGCAGAGAGAAGAGTGAGGAGGTGTAAGAGTCAAAGAGAGAGGGCAGCGCTCATTTACAGTTACCATGCAATGAGTTACCTTAGTAATGTAAAGTAAATAATGTAATAAACAAAACAACAATTAAATATTAAGCTAATTAATGTGTTTATTTTACAGTGAACTTAAACAATAGTCTGATTATACTTTAGAACACACCGTACAACCGATTACTAATGCATTTTTGTGCAACTAACTTGGTGAAGTATAAATATGGAAATGTTATTACATTTCACTTTAAATAGCCAAATACAAATTGGAGATTTTAACAAAATTGTCTGCCAATTTAGTTATTAGCACGTCCAATGAAAGGAATAGCAGATGAAGAAAAAAATATTAATTTATATGAGTATATTAAACTCTAAGACATTTGTTGAGACACCTAGAAACCTCCAAAGTGATTATAAAACGTGTGTGTGTGTGTGTGTGTGTGTGTGTGTGTATTTAAGGTGAGAGTGAAGAGAACATCACTCCTGAACACTCGGACGTTAGTCGTGTCTCCTCTGGAGCCGAAGGTCAGTAGATTAAAACAAGCCGCGCTGCTGGTCATTAATGTCTTATCTCTCATACCCAGCCTTCAGAAAATCACCCAACCAAGACAAGTTCCTGTAATTTAACCACTGCCCATTTCCCTCTCTCTACCACAGATTCTCATTCCAGTTTTGACAAAAGCCTGGACTAGAAACAGCAGCAGGATTCAAGCAACTCTGGGACATGTATGATAATTTTTTTGTTTAGTGTTTCAAATTCAACATTTCTATGCTATTTTTATGTATACTGTTTTATATTTTAAGCTTTTTAAAAGTCCATGATAGCTATTTGTTTATTGCAAGAGATGTTTTTGCACTATTATTTAAAAAAATCTACTTTGAATAAATTTTTTGTACGTTGAATACACCGTTTTCTGAGTTATTAAGGGAGAAGTAATAAACCATTATGACAGTTATATTCCCTTCCATCACCACTCGGTGGCAGCAATGATGCTCTGGAGCTGCTGAACATGACGTCCCTGCCAGTAGAATAAATACAAGCATGTGTCTCGCACAAAGTGATGCTAACAAGATATTTATGAGTGCAGATTAATTCGGCCTGCATCACACCGCACCAGCTGACGCTGACATTTGGGAAGAGGTGTGGTGAGGTGTGTTAGGGTGGAGGGTAAGGATCTTAAAAAATTGTGTGTGCAGGCAAAGAGGTTTTTTGACAATCCCTAGCGTGAATCATAACTCAAAAATGACAAATGGAGCGCTAATACAATTCATGAATTATGCAGTTGTCATGGCGACATTCATCAAAATGCATCAGTCCACAGAGCATTTTGTTTATGAAATGATGATATACCATGTCTGACTCTTCACCGACAATCAGGCAGTGTCGTTTTGCTGGCTGCTGTTCACCAATATGTCAGAAATATTCTGCTCAAAAGTTTTTAGCGACTGATTTGTAGGCGTGTGAATAAATAAAGTGTTAGGAGAGGGCACAGGACCTTATTGAGAAGAAACTGCATTAGTGTTTCTGCTCCTTTGCCAGAAGGTAGAATAAAATATCAGGAAAGTAACAACAGTCTTGTGAAAGATTTGGCCAGAAAATCAACCAGACTGTGGGGTTTTGGCTTTTGCAGAAATATTTGTGTGTGTGTGTGCGTGTGTGTGTGTGTGTGTGTGTGTGAGAGAGAGAGAGAGAGAGAGAGAGATTGGGAGACTTTGTGGCTCCAGGGCTGAACCTGAGGGAACAGGGACATGGCCGCTTACAGTGTGTGATAAGTCCTGACCTCTTAACCTCACACACATTAATTATGAATGTATGGTCTCTGAGAGTGTGCTCTTAAACATAGTCACTAATAATATCCATCTCAACCACTCTCATCTATCCTGCTTCTCTCCCTTGGTTTCACTCTCTCTCTCCTTCCTCCATCACCAGCTCTTGTCAGCCAGCCTCCCCTCCTCCTCTCCCTCCACCATTTCGCCCCCTAGTGTATTAAAGGCTTTGACGCTCTCAGTAAAAAGCTGATTTATTTTGTGGATGTATCGATCGGTCGCTGCATTAAAGATTATAATTCATTACCACAGCCCTTTTAATACATTAAACGCTCAAAATAAAAATAAAATAAAACAAAATCGGGTTGGGTGAGGGGAGAGCACTCAAGTACTGTCCACGCAAAAGCTCACTATCTCTCTCTCTCTCTCTTAAACACACACACACACACAAAAAGCACTCACACCTGTGCTTTTCAATGACTTTTTTTTCAAACCCATACACCCACAAAAACACACACACTCAAACAAACTTCAAGTGCATTAAGATACCAGGATAAACCCCCTGACATTTACATTCATGAGGCACAAATGTATTAGATTTGTACAAAAAAAAAACAGCCGAATCTCCAACAGATACACACATTTTCGCATTCAGGCATGCATTAGTGAGGATGGACTCTTGTGATAAATGCACATGTCCTCGGGGCTCTTAGTAACACAGCCACTTAAAGAAAAGCACAAGGAGACGGGGGCGGAAAACAAAGCACATCAGTTTTATGCTGCGTGTGAAATATGTTTCCGTTTACATGAATAATACATGTGTGTTGCAAGCATAGTGCATCTGTAAGTGTCAAATGAGTCTTGTTAATTAGCAAATCACACACACACCACACATTACACACCTCCGCAGCCTACAGTCACTATATGAAATGCTCCATTTATTTCTGAACCCCACTATCACAGCTTTCAGCTCTTACTCAGTGAGAGCGCGTGTGGAAGTGGTTCAGATCTGCTTTGTGAAAATGTAAATGAGCTTCACCTCTCTTAATCCTACATTTCAGCAGGAAAATTATTAATGGATTTATAATTACAGAGGAAAGTGAAACCCAAAGCAACACTATTTGTATGAAGACCATCTGTTGTGCTTGAGTGTGAACAGAGAGAGAGAGAGAGAGAGAGAGAGAGAGAGAGAAATAAGTCTGCTGGCTGAATACAGCAAAAGCTACGCTTCAATTCTGTATTAATACACACCAGGACATGAACAGAAAGAAAAGCAGGTAGAATAATGATGTACCAGCTGTTGTATTATTATTATTATTATTACTATTATTATTATTATTATTATAAATATTATCTACTAAAAACAGAAGATGAAATATCAGCTACAGAACATCCCCAAACAACTACCACCATATTCATTTCTCATATATATATATTATAATAATAATATATAATATAATATATATATATATAATTATAATAATAATAATATATATATATATATATATATATATATATATATATATATATAATTATAATAATAATAAATATATATATATATATATATATATATATATATATATATATATATATATATATATATAAGTAATTTTAGGTCCTCACAGAACTTGTTTTAATAGCCATTATTTTTTTTTCTATTATATTACACAATACTAAAGTACTAAATTAAGTGGAGGCCATTAGACGTAAACAGAACAAAGGAGTTGCATTCCCAGCCAAAATGGTGTATTAACTGAATTTGCATACTGCAACATGACTGACAATATTATTTGTCTGTAATGTGTTCAATACTAACATTTCTTAAAGGAATGTATCAAACTAATTCAAACAAGTATTTATAAAAAAAAAAAAAAAAAGTAATAAAAAATCTTTAGTAATGTTTTCTTGCAGTCTCTTAATGTTGTTTATTTGTGTGTATTTAATAATTGAAACAACTATTTGAAAGAACAGGAAGTTGAGTGACTCACACTCTTATATACAGTTTTATATCCATTTAAAAAAAAAAAAAAAAAAGGTGTGTAAAGACTATTAAAATGACTATCAGCTGCTGTGGGGAGGCTTTAAATAGTACCAAATTAATCATGCACTCATTTGCAAACAAATTAATGTGATCAATTTGCATGAATGTAATTTACTAATCAGAGTCAGCTTAAATTTCATTCATTTGAATAGAGTTCCATGGAAACATATTTATTCATTAGTGTGAAGTGTAAAGACACTCGAAAGTGTTATCAGCGCCGTGACTGAGATCATTCAGTATGTTTCAAAAATAGTTGTTGATCTGGATTGAGATAAACACATGTTTGTAAAAGACAGAATGAGAAAATATGTTCGTCTTCTCCTAGACACTCCACTACTATCAGGTAAACAGGATTAATATTTTATTAGACACAATTCAGTGTGAGAAACACAGCAGGTAGACGGAGCAGTGCGCTGTTAGGAAGACAGTAGCACTCCACACACACACACACACATGAATTCAACTCTTCGAGCCTATCATAGCATACAGCTTAGATTTAGATAGATAACTTAATACCACTTAATAAGAAAGTAAAAGGAAAGTCAAGGCGAACGAGCGGAGCGGTTAGGTGTATCGTTCTTATTAACTAAACCTGGCACATGATTTTTTTTACTTGGAAATTTCACAAGCTTGTGTATATTGAGTTGTGAAATTTTATAATGAAAAGGTTCATATCTTCATAACTTGCTATCTAAAGCTTACCTCAGTCTTGCTCTCGCACCTTGTTGAACTCCTTGTCAAACCCCCACACACACACACACACACACACACACTTTTCTCTTGGTTTGACAGGCTTTCAGGTAGTAAATCAACACATTGATTGTGGGGGCAGTGGAGCGTCCTGGCTTCTGCTAAAGAGCCATTTTCATTTCACTAGCGGTTTACAACCCCCTCACACACAACCTTTCTGCCCTCTCCATCAGCATCCATAAACATCACCCCTCAACTTCACCTACAACACAGAGCACTACTTGTCCACACGTACACACAGCTGTGATGAGCGTGACTCTCTCTGGCTAACTCGCAAGGTCCATTTTCTTTTTCCCACTTTTTTGATTGCATTGTAGGCCTCTGGTCAATTTTAGCTTGAAAAAACCCCCATACACAACCTCTCACCCTGAAGGTGTCCAAAACTGCAACGTTAAATGGCTTTTCTGCTCCACACACCTGATGTCAACTAATTATCAAGGCTTTCTTCTGTTAAGTCAGGTGTGTAGTGTGGTGGCCCTCTAGCTAAACTGGCGGAGGGTGCAAGACACAGGCTGTGTTCAACACAACATACTACTCAAACTCAACCCCAGGTGAAAGAGTATATAGTATGCAGTGAGTAATCGACATGAACATGTGCTAAACATGTTACTTTTTTAATATGTATCCGTCTATGAGTTGTAACTACAAAAATCTACTGTATTTACACCATAGTTTTTGCTGTCTGAACAAAAAGTTCAGGTTCATGAATTTGATCTTGTTTTCATTGTATTAAACATTTTGTGGCTTTGTGCTGCAAAGAGAAACTCCAGAGAGAAATATTGCTTAGTCCTGCCTAAGAAACTGAGGTGGGAAAGGCATAGTAAAATGGGGCAGTTGTGGCTCAAGTGGTTAAGGCTTTGGCTTGTTGACAGGCAGATTGGGATTCATTTCCCAGCACTGCCAAATTGCCACTACTCGGCCCCTGAGTAAGACCCCTAACCCTCACTGCTCCACTCCAGGGGTGCTGAATCATGGCTGACCATTCACATTGACTCCAACCTCCTTGGGATACGTGAAAAAAGAATTTTACTGTGCTGTAATGTGTATGTGACAAATAATAAAGGCTTCACAGGAAAGAACACACCACAGTACATCATTACACTGTTCTACACGACAAGTCCAACATGCGGCAATGATAAAGCACAAATCAAACAATACATCTTTGGATATAACTCGAAACATTGCCTGTTTATCTCACAGACAGCAAACTAGGGTAGTGCATCAGTACATCTTTCACGTCGATACAGAAGATCCAGCTGGAAGATTACTAATGGGAAACATGGGAGAAGATGCTTCCATGCATTGTCACGTAATATCGGAGAGATCAAAACTGTCAATATGCCGATGGCCTCATCTGCTGTTTTTTATTGTGGGGAATAATAATAAAAAAAAAGAGGTCTTTACTGTTGGTATATTTTTAGTTGACATCTTTACTACCAGCCTACTCCTATGTTAAAATGCAGAGCTCCTACACATAATACACAAGAGCTGGCAGGTCTGAGACTTATTCAGCTAACTAATACTGAACATCCATATTCTCCAGTTGCCTAGCAAGTGTTCCATATGCACTTAAACAGTCAGAGTGTTGTGTGCTGGGGTTAGAAGCAGGAATTCATTTGAACACATCATTGGCTTTCAGGTTGCTCTACTGATTTTTACCAATTTGGAAACTCATAACTAATTGTGGTGAAGATGACTAACAGGCTGTCATATGTATAGTATAACAAATAATAAATCTCACACAGGGGGGCACGGTGGCTAGCACGTTTGCCTCACACCTCCAGGGTTGGGAGTTCGATTCCCGCCTCCGCCGTGTGTGTGTGTGTGTGTGGAGTTTGCATGTTCTCCCTGTGCCTCGTTACTCTGGTTTCCTCCCCCGGTCCAAAGACATGCATTGTAGGTTGATTGGCATCTCTAAATTGTCCGTAGTGTGTGAATGCGTGAGTGAAAGAGAGTGCGTGTGTGCCCTGCAATGGGTTGGTGACCCTGCAAAGAGATGAGACAGAAATGGTTAAAAAAAAGTCCTCTTCTCTCTGTCTATGGCTCTGCTGTTGGCATGAAGCAAACACTTCAGAGCATCTCAGCTCCAATGAGGAGATACTCTGTCAGCAGCTCTCCATCCTGCATTTAGCACACCAGTAGTGCAAATTAAATAACACTTCAGTAAGCAGGACAGAAAGAGACTGAGCATGAGACAGAAAAGGAGAGAGTGAGTGTGTGAGAGAAGAGAGAGAGAGAGAGAGAGAGAGAGAGAGAGAGAGAGAGAGAGAGAGAGAGAGAAAGTGCTGATGGGACAGCACTGAAGTCTCGATTTAGGATAATTACTCTCCTGCGCGTTCTTTCTTTCATTCCCTCCTGCCCTCCCTCTTTTTTGCTCCTCAGTTCCATATTACACACGGCTCATCTGATGACAGTACCTGAGCTGCCCACTGCTTATTAAAAAATGAACACGGCTTCAGATGAGTTCATCAAACTCTCCTTTACACTTATCTCTCTCTCTCAGGCGCTTATTCGCTGTCCTCCCTCCTCAGGGAAAGAACAGAGTAGATATAGATGAAGAAGAATGTGACACTGTGCAATCTCTGGGTGGAGAAAATGTTGTGGAAACAAAAGGCACTGCATTAAAAGAATGACTCTCTTGTGACTGCTAGTTTGGCTAATGTATACTTGATTTAAAATCAATATTTTAAAATGTTAGCTCTGTTTTGAAGCATTCTGTCGCTGCGGCTGCTCCATTGCCGCTCGCTAGCACCGAGGCACCGGGTGTAATTAATGAAAGTTGCATTAAGAGGAGAACTGGCCATTCATTCAGTGGGAGGAATGGGTTTTAATGAGAATCCTTCATCATAGCGACCTACATAAACACAGCAAAGGAAGAAAGAGTGCATTTTCATTGTAGGTTAAGTGTTATGAGCACTGGCCTGCGTGAGCTCCTGTGAATAGGTTGCAATACGCCTGATTTATTTTTAAAATTCATTTTCAGTAATATACTTTTACACACGACGTTCATGTCCATTATAGCAGCTTAAAATGATGTTGTACAGACCTTTTGCCCAAATTCTTAACTTTCTTTAGAACTGCGATAGGCAATCTCAGACTTATTACCTCTGTGGGGAGAAAGAATCCAATGAGTATTCTTGCAAAAAAATTCTTTCGATTTCATTAAAAAATAAAACAGGAAATGTGGAGAATCCCTAAATATAATTGATCTGGGGAAGAAAAAAACCCCTCAGTGGCTAGGATCTGTTGCTGCATTCAAATATAATTTGAAAGGCAATCCCCATATGAATGTCACTTACTACTTCAGAAGTGGAAATTTCACAATGTGCAATGCAGTGTTTCGGTTTTTCAGCATGGTGGAAGTCATGATAAGTGAATAAGTATAATGCAATTTTAGTTACATAGCTTTATTAGTAATTAATCAACTTATCTATGAAAAATAATGATATTCTGGACAGTTTTGTCTCATTTCTACCATCACCGTGTCTTTAAACTGTCCAAATAAAAGACTTAATGGACATGCAATAGCTAATTAAATTGTGATTTTTGCCTTTATATTATCCCAACTGCTTAGTGACAAGTTCTCTCAACTGTAATAAACAAAACTTCACGTTTCATTCAACAAACAGTTCCTCTATTTAGAATATCCATACTGTTTCCACAATGTTTTTTGAGTGTGCATGCATAATCCATATCTGAATATAAGTGCCTTTAAATTTACAGGTCTGTAGAAAATCTCTGAATCTTATCACGAAATGGCTGGTGAGACTGTATAGGCTTATATTACAAATAAGTAGCAACATACTTAATTCCAATTATACAATAAATTGGTATCAGGCTTCAAACAATTAATTAGTCATATCAGGTGTAACTCCTGCATGGTTAAAACCCGAAGGCATTGCGGATAAGACTGATTACCCCTGATCCGGAACATTCTAGAAAAATCCAATTTATCAGAAATGAGATATGTATGAAAAGAAACCTTTTGGGATACCTCAGAGAAATAATGAAACACTTGTCATTTTATTTACTTGATGTTCTGAGTGCGTGATGGCAGTCCTCTTTGGTGCAGCACAGAAAAGCCGTCCTTTGATCACCAGTGCTGCTGCTCGGTGAAGACTGGATTGAGCGATAAGAAATTACTCGATGCATGCTATCAAAATAAAAATCTGTGGATTCAAAAAATAATCAGTAGGTGTTGCTGACAGGGCAGATGCTGGGGAAGCAGGAGCAGGCTATGAGTGAGGCATCCAACGCAGTTACATCCACTCATAATTTGCTTTTAGGAACCGCATCTGAGAGGGAAGAAAAACGCATTCAGCTGAGACACTTCACACAAAAAATTCACAAAAAACATCACACACAGGTGTCACACTTGCACTGATGGGTAGCAACACTAACACAGAGCAGGGTTACACTCACACCGCTTGTCAAGTAAACCTCTGACAGAATAGATATAGGAAGAGATGGCGGTATCTCGTACGACTAATAAAGAAAGATAGAAATGATAAATGATGTTCAAGTTACTAAAATATACACACCACTGTCAGCTTCAAAAACTAGGAATTAGAAGGGATATATAATCAAAACAGACAATAAAACCTGACCCTGTTTTTAATTATCTTCTATTTGCAAGGGGAAAAAAACATGAAAATGTTCATAATGCTGAATATATTCAGCGTTAGTTTGTTAGCACTGCAAACTATTAACATATGTTTATCTGTAAACACTACAACTACAGCACTGCCACTGATAAGTTTCTATTTCAAACACTACATCTTTACATTTTAATGTCCCAGACAAAACACTAAAACAAAGCACAAGCATTGGTTAGTGCACACCGTGCTGGTTACCTGTCCTCACAACGGCATCTCTGATTGGTCAGCAGGCTGAAGGGGGTGGGGACAGACATGGTTTTGGGGGAAAAATAATGATTGACTAAAGTCTTTTCTCTCTTTAGGCTTGAACAAATTTGCAAGCTAGCTTTGAAGCACTGAACGCTGTTCTTTTCTACACCGTGGACAGTGTGCTGTTTGTTTAGAAAGGCAAAATAACATTACAGATGATTGAAAGTGACAGCCCAGTCCCATGGCATGTACTATGCTTGATCAAACTAGATTAATGTTGACAACAATTGAAGAAAAAAAAAAAATGATGCGGAAAATAAAAAAAAAGCCAGGCTGCAGAATATAATGCAATCTAATGGATGCAGGGCTCACAGTGACTTTTGGCTGGTGTCATTGAAAAAAGCCCTTTAGCAGAGAGGGCAACTGGGACCACTGTGTGTGTGTTTTTTTGTGTGTGTTCAAGAGAGAGTGGGAAATAGTAAGAATATATATTTGCCAGTGTGAAAAATATTTTTTTCCTCCAAGACAGAGGAAGATAAAATGCTTTAAAAAAAGTAAAGGAACTTAGAAACAGACCTTCTGGAAAGTAGGCAGGAAGTCTGCTCTTGTACAGATCCTCATCTGACTTGAGGAAAACACAGAAGATCACACGGTCCATCTGATGAGACAGAAAAACAAATCAAGTCTCAAATCAGTCAGGACGACGAGAGCTGGAGAATGCTAAAGAGATCTTCTTCAATAATAACACACTTAGCCTGCAGATTTCATCACCAGTGTCGCTCCAGTTCAAGCAAATATTAACATCTCTAATGACCAGCAAAATTCACTGCAGTAATAAAATGTGTTCAGTGTCTAGAAGCTTCATTACAAACTCAGCTTTCCTACATGTTTGTCTAAAAACTCACTCTATACGCTCAACTAAAAATTCAAGTTCATCTACAAGCTCAGCTACAAACTGAGGTTCATCCTCGAGGTCATCTACAAGCTTTGCTAAATTTTTTTCTACGAGCTCAACAAACTAGCCTGCAAATTCAACTACAAACTCCTGTGTAAGCACATTTTTCTATAAGCTCATCTACCACAAGCTCATCTACTACAAGACTAACTACTACAGTGTAAACTACGGCAGGCTCATCCACTACAAGCTCATCTACTACAAGCTTATCTACTACAAGCTTATCTACAAGTTCAAATACTATAAGATCATCTACAAGCTCATCTACTACAAGCTCATCTAATACTCTGAGCAGATGCTAAATGAGGTTCAAGGGTCATTTATGCTCAGCCTCAAAGCCACAGACACACACACATCCCCTTTCTGTTAAACATTATATAAGCAGCATGTGAGTGTTGCGTGAACCGGGAGTCCTTCTCATACAGTCACACTCGGCTTGACTCTGTTCTCTCCAGCTACAGCACTCAAAGACGCAAAGCAGTGCTGCATAATTAAGCGTCATTTAATCATGATTACAATTTCTGCCTCTCATTTAATTACAGGGTGTATACACATAGTGTTACATTTTATTAGAATGTACATTTCCCCCAAGATGTGTGACTCTGGGAATATGGCTCACACGTCCCGACACTGCTTCCTCTACTGAGCAGGTGACATGATGTCAAGTTTAAATAAATTAAATCACATTACAAACAACAAAACAACATAATAAAAACCTTGAACAGCAATTGATTAAAACAGCCTAAAAAGTCTAAAATCTAAACCCATGCACTGAATTTATGGCAATTTAATACTGGATATAATCCAAGTTATTTTCGTAATTTGGTAGATGCTTACTGTCCTTTAAAACAATACGGATATTTAAAACAAAACAATATTACTGTATCACTATTAAGTATAAATAACAAGAAGAGACAACATCTTGATTTAGAGAACCAAATATTTTATGAATAAAGTTATTCAAAATAAATTGAGTATCTGTGTAATTAATTAAAATTATGTCTTGCTTTTATATTACATTTCTGACTTCAGTCCATGTTCTCAATCACTGATTTATGTGGCTTAAAGGCAGTGATCGAGATGCTACTGAGAAACACCATCTTGGATGCTTCTACACTAAGAAAAACCTTGTGAACTTCGTTTATTCAGAATGGAGTACCTAGACTTAAGCAGGTGTGAAACTCATCTCAAAATTCTCCACGTAAATATCGACGCATTTTGGATTAAGTACTCTGAATACGGCCCATAGTGCCTAGAGAGTCGCCTGATTTATACACTTGAATATACACTGAACTTAATGTACAATGTGAGGGGAAAAAAGCTCGTTTTGATTTAAAATGATGAAATGCTATAAGCCTTTTCGTTCCTGAAAATCCAATTATGATCTGACTTGTCAGTTTGTGTCTGTAACCACCAGTTCTCTGATTCCTGCTTTCTCTTCAGCATTAAACAGCCCTCTCCTCCTTTCTCACTCCTACCTCCTGTTTTGTCCTCTTTCCTTCACTTTTTTCTTTTCTTCAGCAAATATCTCTTTACTCTATCTCTCTCTCTCTCGCTAATTTGGTGTGTGTTGATGATGTAGTGTGGCTGGGGGGAGGAGAGGGCTTGTTAATTAGGACTCTCTAATTAGCTCGTTTCTGTCACTGCACAGAACTGTAGAGGCAGATGAACTGTCAGCGAGTCAGCACGAGGCTCAGGACCGGATGGACAGAGTGACAGTGAGATAGAGAGTGACAGTGAGATAGAGAGAGAGAGAGAGAGAGAGAAGGCAGGCACAGTTTACCTGATGCTTCATTACATGTTAAATCTACCATGGAATATATTTTTTTTCACCACGCATACATGAATGGCTTCAGTGTGTGTGTGTCGGTGTGTGTGAGAGAGATACAGTGCCTAATGCAGGTAGGGACCAAGACTGAGCTTGTCTGAGCAGATTAGTGAAAGCAGTGTCTACTGGCAAAAAGACTTTTTCTACTTATTTTTCACTGTGACCCCAACAGACAGTTAAGAATACTTAAACATAGTTCACTTAGACTAGTACATAAGCATGTGATAAAGATGCGACAGATCTTACGTCCCTCTGTGACCACCATGACAACATGATGCACTATTCAGCATCACACAATAACAGCAGCAGCTAAAAAAGAACACCAACAGGGAGTTTGTCCCGCTCACACACCTGCGCTGGATTGTCCTCCAGGTATTCTCTTACAGTCTTCAGAGCCACTTCCACTGCCTGCTCAGGTGGGTATCCTTCATCACACACACACACACACACACACACACACACACACACACACACACACACACACACACACACACAATACAAAATACAAATACAATAAATGTTACTAGATGTATAAATGCATATAATGTATATACACGCTGATGACATCACACATGTATACTCTTAATAAACTATATGTCACAATATATTGCTAGAGATATGGATTTCTGCTCAATCTGGTCATTTGTCACCAACCAGCCACCAACACCAAGTGTTTAACAACCAGGAAGGGTGAAGGTTAAAGCTTCTTTTTATCACTGCAAGCTGTCAAGCCACTGTACTGTAAGGTCGCCAGTAGGCATTCCTACTACTGGTTGCCATAGTAATTACCTTTAGCAGCGGGTAGCGCAACTAGCATTCCATTTGACAACCAGTCAATTTTACGCAGCTAAAATGAAATGTTCTTGAGGAGATTGTTTGTACATAAAATTCGCCAGTGTACGGAGTATATGCATCATATCATATGAGATGAAGGAATTACTTTTCACAACTGTCTCTATCCCTCACGTTGCTGGATGTCACCATCGGAACTTTTCATTAAGATCTAATCATTTTATTCTGATACTGCTGTCAGACGGGTGAATAAAATGTTAAATTTGTTAATTTAAAAAAAAAAAATACAGCGTGATACAATATTACCCAGTCTACCCTCCTGTTCAATATATTATACTGAACAGTAAAAACATTGAAACAGTTTTGACCCTAAAATTTATTTCGCTGTAATAGCACATCCTGAAGTGTTTAATTCTTACACAGCAATCTGCCAGCGATTTGTTTTGTTCATAAATGAACAACATGGCATGCTTTTAATCTGCTAATAGCTCCATTTTATTTTGTGTGGAATGTCATAATGGAATATCTGCACTGTAAGGGAAAATTAATCAACACCCAGCACTGTGGCGTTAGGCTAATTATCATTAGCTACTAACAACTAGATGGCTAACTTTCACCAAATCTTCCTCTTGGGGATTAATAAAGTGCCCTCCTTATAACCATGAATAGAAATGATCCCTTTCTAGTAGACTATCAAAAAGCTGTGATTCACTAGCTCTCTAATCCAGTCATTTCTATTGGCCTAATAATGTTTAATTTTGCAAAAGGAGTATATTAAAATAATACAGCTAGCTGATTTCCCTCACTGCTAAAATGAGTAGCTGACTTACTTACTTTATCTGCAAGAAGATACACTGAGTCTGATAACATGCTAGTGAATTTCCTTCAAAATGCTTAATAAAGTATCTGAGAATGGAACAGAAGGATCTTTTTTATTTAGTATCAGTGATTTGTGTCAGCGTCTGTCTCCACACAAACTCCCACCTCCGGTTTTGAATGTACAAACTAATTATGAGCATTTAAGATGAAAAATGAAATAACTAAAACTGCCAAATTTATTTATTGCATCTATACATTTTTTTTTTCTTCATATACACAGATGAGGGCATAGATAAAACTGGATGCTGATATATTTAAAAAAAAAAAAAAAAAAAAAAAAAAAAGGGCTCTAAGAGTTAGTGCTGGATCCTCCCTTAATCAGGGCACACAGATTACAATCCCCATGACATACTTGCTCACCCAATCTCTCTTAATCTCAATCTATGCCCTTTGTTAATCTAAATAATCCCACATGGTACTGCAACTGATATCTACTGAAAGCATTCCAGAAAGAAATGAGCTTCTATCTTAAAAAACAGCTCCAAATCTCTGACCATGATGAACAAATGAGGGCATCATTATAAGCACAGTTAATGAAAAACCACAGGCATCACAGAATGAATGCGTTCTTCAAACAGAAGGACTGCTTCGCAAATGCATCACAAAAGTCCCACTGGATATTATTCGGATTATTTCGAAATCCAAAATAGAGCAAAGCTGTTAGTGGAAATCGAAGAAATAATTTGTAACATTAACATTACATTAAAAATGAGCATGAAACGTTTGACAGTTTTATGTGAACTGAGTCTCATTGGAATTCTGCCACTCACCATACACTCCAGTAGAGATGCAGGGGAAAGCCTAGAAAAGACATTAAACGGGATATGGGTGAGAATTGAGAGAGAGAGAGAGAGAGAGAGAGAGGGGAGAGAGAGAGAGAGAGAGAGAGAGAGAGCACAAGAGAGAGAGAGAGAGAGAGAGAGCGAGCAAGAGAGAGAGAGAGAGAGAGAGAGAGAGAGAGAGAGAGAGAGAGAGCGAGCAAGAGAGAGAGAGAGAGAGAGAGAGAGAGAGAGAGAGAGAAAATAAGTAGGCTACACAATCAAAAACAGGTAAAACGCATAAATTGAAACATAAACAAACTTTTATAGGGTATATGACATAACATGATTGTGCCTAGTGGGCGGAGCTAAGCCTTTTTCAAAGTTGCTAACTTCCAGATAAGGAGGTGATTAGACTTAAATAGAAAAAATCCTGAAATAAAGATACTCCGTCTTTGTTGTCAGTACAATGGAAAATGCCAAAAATCTATAGCAATAATTTCTACCGAGAGTGTCTTACTTATGTAATATAACCTAATGACAATAATTTAAACAGATGGGCTTAATCATCAATATAATAAATACTTATAAACTTTCATTGCACCAAAAACATCACAGGTATAAAAAAAAACAAACAAACAAAAAAAAAAAAAAAAGCCTGTAGTGGTTAATGCACTACAGCTGTTATGTTAACCACAGACCCCCAAGGAAGTGTGCTGACAAGGTATTGTGGCAAAGGTGCTGTTTCAATGGCAGTGACATTACTGCTCTAGTAGTAATTACTATTTTTATAGACATAGAGCTAACGAAAAGGTGTTAATTAATAAGCTACAGTAGTGCCATAAAACAAGGCAACCGGTAATGAATAAAGCACAATGGGAAATGCTGTTATTGGAAAATAAGTATTAAATGAATTGTTGTTTAATTATTTCTAATGAATAAAAAAAATTAACCAAATATTTCTAAGAAATTAAAATATTTAACTCAAATAAATAATGAACAAAAATTCGGAGTGGAAATGCAACACATCATCATTCCATTAATATTAAAAAAAAATAAAATAAATAAAATATAAAAACATATCTGTTTACAGTTAAATGTAATGTCTACTTCACTGAAAAATTCCTCACTTCGATTAATTGAAGCATCAACTACGTGGTCATGTGAATGAACCATTACTATAGAAACTATAATGCATTGGATCAAGAGCATTAATATTAACATTTGACTAGCAGCTGCCACTACTTTCAGAGTTTCCATTATAGAAGATTATTCAGTGCCGTGGTTTAAGGCAAAATATAGTGGTGTACAGCAATGCAATGTTTATGTTTTTCTTGTGATTTTGTATTAACATCTGTAGTTCAGTTATGTAGTATATTACTATTAGAACTGGCACTAAACAGTGGTAATTGTCTAGTAAATGGAAATTTGGATGTAAGGCTTACCTTACAGGTCCTCTGCAAGTTAAACAGAGCAGCACCAGATCTCAGCTGCACACTAACAATTACCGTGACAACATATAATACAAAGTGTGTGACTAACACCTGTGTGCGCTGTTTGATTTGTGCCACAGCCGCCAGCTTTTTTAAGGCATATTCTGATAAAAGCAGCACTCAAAGTGGGTTACAACAGTGTATATTATACTGCTACAACTTTAAAATCACAGTGATGAGAGGTGTACTGAAGGTGCACGATTATGTGTGTTTGCTTACAGGTGTTTGCCATGAGTTGATGTGTGTCAGTGTTGTCAAAGGTGTGTAATGAAAAGGGATTCTATATGAAGAAAATGTCCAGCCAATAAAATTTAGATCAAGCTGTCTAGAAGCTGTCCACATAAAGTCCATATTTCAGGCAGACCTCTGTATCCAAAGGGAGCACCAGACCTCAACCAAATGTCTTCAGCTGGTTTGTTATAGTCATGCAGATAATAATAAATGATGTGTGAATGCTTAAGGCAAAAAGGAATCATTTTCAATTAACCTAATAGGTATGCTACACCAGCAGTTACAGAATTTTGCACATTTATAGTTTCTATGATCGATATGTTGGATCTTGTCAGTCAACACCTTAGGCACTGTCAAGACAGAGAGAACCCTGTGATGTCTCCATTTCAGGCTAATGAGGTAGATCCAGATCACGGTATATATAGGTATAACAATTTTTTAACATACAGTCATGGCCAAAAATATCGGCACCCTTGCAATTCTGTCAGAAAATGCAACACTTCTCAGAGACAATTGTTGCAATTGCAAATGTTTTGGTACCTCACCTGTTTATTGTTTTTGTTTGCACTGGAACAACACAAAAAAAAAACAGAGACGACAAGTCAAACTTGATAAAATTTCACACAGAACTCAAAAATGGACTGGACAAAATTATTGGCACCTTGTCAAAATTGTAAGAAATAATTGCTTTTCAAGGATGTGATGCTCCTGTAATTTGTATTTAGACACACCTGTTGCAAGTAATCACCCTTGCAACCAGTTAGAATGGAGAAAGGTTGACTCAACCTTTGTGTTGTGTGTCACACTGAGCATGGAGAAAAGAACGAAGTGTAAAGAGTTGTCTGTGGATTTGAGAGAAAAAACTGTGGAAAAACATGGACAATCTCAAGGCTACAAGTCCATCTCCAGAGATCTTAATGTTCCTGTGACCACTGTGCGCAATATCATCAAGAGGTTTACAGCCCATAGCACTGTAGCTAACCTCCCTGGAAGTGGACGGAAGAGCACAATTAATGAAATATTACAACGAAGGATTGTTTGAATGGTGGATAAAGAACCCCGATTAACTTCCAAAGGGTACAACAGTGTCAGCTCGTACTATCCGTTGCCATCTGAATGAAAATGGACGCTATGTGACAAAACCACAATCCTTCAGGGAGAATGTACTGTGGACAGATGAGCCAAAAGTAGAGCTTTTTGGTAAAGGACATCATGGCACTGTTTACAGAAAAAGAAATGAGGCCTTCAAAGTAAAGTACACAGTCCCTTCAGTCAAATATGGTGGAGCTTCAAAGATGTTTTGGGGTTGCTTTGCTGCTTCTGGCAATGGATGCCTTGACTGTGTGAACGGTATCATGAAATCTGATGATTACCAAAGAAATTGGAGCGCAACCTAGTGGCCAGTTTGAGAATGCCGCGTCTCCACAAGAGGTCACGGGTCTTCCAGCAGGACAGTAACCCCAAACATACTTCAAAAAGCACTCAGAAACGGTTACAAACAAAGCACTGGAGAGTTCTGCAATGGCCAGCAATGGGTCCAGATCTGAATCCCATAGAACACCTGTGGAGAGATCTCAAAACAGCAGTTTGGAGAAGGCATCCTTCAAATCTGAATGACCTGGAGCAGTTTGCAAAAGAAGAGTGGTCCTAAATTCCAGTAGAGAGGTGCAAGAAACTCATTCATGGTTACAGGAAGTGATTGATTTCAGTTATTTTTTCCAAAGGGGGTGCTACCAAATATGAAGTTAAGGGTGCCAATAATTTTGTCCAGTGCATTTGTCCAGTGCAGTGGGTTCTGTGTGAAATTGTATCAGACTTTTCTTCTCTGTTTTTTTTGTGTTGCTCCAATGCAAACAAAAACAATAAACACGTGAGTACCAAAACATTTGCAACTGCAACAATTTTCTGAGAGAAGGGTTGCATTTTCTGACAGAATTGCAAGGGTGCCGATATTTTTGGCCATGACTGTATCTGTTATATATATATATATATATATATATATATATATATATATATATACATATATATATATTTATATATATATATAAATAACATATCTACAGATTTTCTCTGTGAAATCACCTGTCACTACAGGCTGCATGTATCTATAGTTCTATGTTTGTTTCTTATAACCTTCAGTGTATTTCTCTTACAATCCTTGGCAGTACACTTACACTTACTGTTTAGTTCGGCCTTCAACACCATCATCCCAACACTCCTCCAGACCAAACTAACTCAGCTCTCTGTTCCTGGCTCTATCTGTCAGTGGATCACCAGCTTTCTGACAGGCATCAGCTAGTGAAACTGGGGAAATTCACTTCAAACAGCCGCACCACCAGCACTGGTGCCCCCCAGGGTTGCATCCTCTCCCCACTACTCTTCTCCCTTTACACCAATGACTGCACCTCTACTGATCCATCTGTCAAGCTCCTGAAGTTCGCGGACGACACTACAGTCATCGGCCTCATCCAGGATGGTGATGAGTCTGCTTACAGACAAGAGGTTGAGCAGCTGGCTGCCTGGTGTAGTCTTAACAACCTGGAGCTCAACACACTCAAAACAGTGGAGATAATAGTGGACTTCAGGAGGAACACCCCTGCACTCCCCCCACTCACCATCATGAACAGCACTGTACCAACAGTGGAGTCATTCAGGTTCCTGGGCACCACCATCTCTCAGGACCACTGAAAAAAGTGGGACACTCACATAGACTCCATTATCAAAAAGGCCCAACAAAGATTGTATTTCTTTCGGCAGCTGAGAAAGTTCAACCTGCCACAGGAGCTGCTAACACAGTTCTACTCAACCATCATTGAGTTTGTTCTGTGCACGTCTATAACTGTGTGGTTTGGCTCAGCTACAAAATCAGACATCAGAAGACTACACAGAACGGTTCGGACTGCTGAAAGGATTATTGGTGCTCCTCTGCCCACCCTTCAAGAACTGTATACATCCAGAGTGAGGAAAAGGGCTCTGAAAATCACTCTGGACCCCTCACATCCAGGCCATCTCCTTTTTGACCTTTTGCCATCTGGCTGACGCTACAGAGCAGCAACTACCAGGACAGCCAGGCACAAGAACAGTTTCTTCCCCCAAGCAATCTACCTTTTGATCAGTTGAATGTTCCCAACATTGGGCTAGAAAAAAAAAGGTGCAATAACCTCATATTTATTTGTTACCACCCCACATCCCTACATCTCAACTCATTCTATTCTATTCTGTACATAAAAATTACTTTATTTTCCTATTTAAATATGTGTATTTTTATTTCTCATCCTATTTTTTTGTTTGTATTGTTGTTGTTGTCTCTGTGCACTGGAGCTTGTGACACTAAAACAAATTCCTTGTATGCGCAAGCATACTTGGCAATAAAGCTCTTTCGGATTCTGATTTCTCTTAATCATACTGCTCTCCCATTTACAGCATGTTATTTAGTTTGATTTGCCGACATTGCACTGTAAACATATTGTAGTGAGAAAGTCCAGTAAATATCTGTGTATGGATAGCCATCTTACTGAACATGAGCCATATTTGAATGTTATTCAGGCTGTCAAAGCAGACTACATGCCTGCATGTCTAAATGAAGACAGAATTTAGTGTATCTATTATCTAGAGAAACCTACTGCCCTTAAAGTGATACATGTGTGTCCTGTCTGAGTGTTTTCTCTCACCACTGTCCGCAGCTGGTTCTCAGTTGCCGTGCACAGACAGTTATAATAACAGTCTCGGAGTGCTCGCCTCTCCGTCTCTCCCACAGAGCCGTGAGCTATTGGCCCCACAGTGTGAATAACGTCTGAGACAAAAAGAGAAGAGAAACAGAACAGAAAGAGAGTTATGAATTATTAAAACAAAACCTTTATTTAACCATTCTGCTAAAATTCCATTTTTAATCCAGACTCTAATCATAAACCGGCGCTTTGTGTGTGACTTCAAACACGTTCTCTCAACCCTTCATCTGACCCTTCACACAAGTATCACATTGTCCATAAACACCCTCTTCATTTCTCTTTTCTGTCTATAACCACTCCATTGAAGTGGCAGGACTTCAGCAATAATTTTGTATTACTCGTGTTTTTACAGCAACACTGAAACAAAGGCACACACCATTGTGGAAGGGAGAAAAATAATGGCCGTGACATCAAACTTTTATTTCACACATCGGCTACTGTCTGTCATCTTCCCACCCTCATGTGCTCGGTGTGTCTAGATGTTCTTCCCCAAAGCTCATCAGCTTCCTATTTCACTGTTATTTCTGCTGCTTTTTCTGTTTTTCCTTTCCCATTCTGCCACATGCCAGTGCTTCCTAAATCTTTCTCTACTTGACTTTTAATCACGGTGCCACCTTTCTCTCTTTAAACTATCAACTCGTTGCTCCTCACAATCTTTTCTTCAACCCTTCACTCCTCATCCGTGTTTTTCGCTCCGTCTATAATGCCATCTGAGTCACATGCTAGTGCTTCTACTTTTTCCTATAATCCTTGAATTCATCTGAATAAATAAAAATATCATATCAAAAATAATTGAAGACATATACATGACACACTATATACACTCACCGGTTACTTTAATATAACATCCGCTCATTCCTGCAATTATCCAGTGCATGCAGATACGTGTCAAGTGCTTTGGTTAATGTTCACATGATCAAATGTGATCTCAGTTATTTTGACAGTGGCCGTGGATGGTGATGCCAGACAGGTTGTTTTGACTATTTCAGAAATGGTTGATTTCCTGGGATTTTCATGCACAACATTTTCTAGAAGAGTAGTTCTGAGCGTTTTAGACGTCAAACCTTCAGGCAGATGTGTTATATCGCTAGAGGACCGCATCAAGTTCCACTCCTGTTAGTCAAGAACAGGAATCTCAGGCTATAGTGGGGACAAACTGAACAGCTGAAAATGGAAAAGCTCATCTAGTCATTTTCCCATGAATTAAATAAAGTATTTTACAAAGAAAATAAAGGACGTTATATAAGGAGCCATAAAAACACTGACACTTGATCATAATGATAATAATGATGAGTGTGCCATGATGTTATTATATCAGAATATTGTTAGATATCATCACACTACCTGGTCCTAGCCATCTCTCTCCCTTTCCCCAGATCACAAGGATCTCTTCTCTCATCCCTCTATGCTTGGTCAGATTGTCAAGGTTACACCCAACATAATATTTATGGTCTTCTGCTGTTTACTTGTCTTGTCTGGTTTAAAAAGATGTATGCTGTGCTGCCATACATCAAATCCATGCCAAAAAAGACAGGAAATAAAATAGAATAGGAGAAACATAACCTTCTTAACAGGTCAGGGTGGCTCTGTGGGAAAGGGAACCAAAGAGTCTCAAATCACAGTCAAGCCACTGATTGTTGTTGACAAGAAGAACTGTGTTCCAATGTCCCTGGTCCACTGACTGTTCCTGCTTTGCCCTTAAATAAAGCACTTAACCCCCCGCTAGACCTATAGAGCTGAAACGTGTATCTACCTTACATTCTCACCATGTGTTCATCTTCTCCCAGAGCATGTGTGAAAAAGAGAACACACTCCTAATGCACCTATGAAGGTGCTAAGGTGAAAAAATAGCAACATGTAATACAAAACAATAAAGAGGCATTGGAAGATTGTAATTGGGGTGTGTGTGTGTGTGTGTGTGTGTGTGTGTGTGAGTGTGAGTGTGAGGAGAGAGAGAGAGAGAGAGAGAGAGAGAGAGAGAGAGAGAGAGAGAGAGAGAGAGAGAGGGTATGGAAACCCAGATGCAGCTAAAGGTTAAAGCCTGCTAAAGGACAAAGCACAGGGGGTAAAGGAGCAGTTCTTTCACATGCTGCGTTGTCATTGTTGTTGTTTGTGTGCGTGTGTGTGTGTGTGTGTGTGTGTCAGTCGATCTGTCTGTCTATCTGTCTGTCAAAAAGAGGTACAAAGACATTTTTTGAGTAGCAAGGCATTATGCCAAAGGGGTTAGAAAAAATAATGGAAAATCCATTATATTCATCATAAGCAGTAGGAACTCGTATTATTTTACACTCATAACAGTAACCACTTTGTTCTGAAACGTCTTGCCCCGCTTGAAAGAAAGAAAGAAAGAAAGAAAGAAAGAAAGAAAGAAAGACAGACAGACAACACATGAAAAAATTTTTACACATTTTTACCGGGAATTTTTTTTTTTATCATTCATTTACTAAGCATCATCAACATCATCATCTTCATCATCATCATCATATCTGTGTGCATTATTATCTCCCAAAAAGTTTCAGATTTATGGTATCCTTAGCAAACCAATATTGATGTATTCATCGATAGAGACTTCAAAGCACTGTTGTACGTTGCTCTGGATAAGGGCATCTGCTTTATGCCGTGAATGTAAATGTCATCATCATCATCATCATCACCATCACCATCACCACTACCACACCTTTATAATGACGTTTAATCCAATTTGCACACCAACTCCAACCATAACCCTACCACTGAAGTCTTATCTACAGTCTACATTATTTCTGCCCCGCTCTCTTAGATATGTCCCGTTGCCTTAGAAACACACAAATTAATGTGCTAATTTCAAAATGTCCTTTTTAAAGTAGAAAATGCACTGGTGATTGTTAACATTAAGAAAACATGCAGATTGCTTGTTAATTGCCCATTTTGTCACTTCAAAATGAGACTATTTTTTCATGCTTTCTCAGTAATTTGTTGTACCCCCCCATGATTTTTAATGGCTCTAGACTAACATGCTGTGTCTGTGTGTGTGTGTGAGTGTTTGTGGCTGTGTGTGTGTGTGTGTGTGTGTGTGTGTGGCTGTGTGTGTGTGAGAGCGTGTGTGTGTGTGTGTGTGTGTGTGTGAGAGAGAGAAAATCAAACACCTGTGGTCGTTCTACATGCTGAGTCTCTATTAGCATCTGTCTCTTTTCAGCATGCCTGAGGTGTGAGACATTAAGGTGGAAAAGGCAAAACATGAGCTTCATCACTGCTATTGTTCTGCTCCCATGCTTGCTCCTATGATCCTTCTTGACCCTGCATAGGTTTCTCTTAGACCCAAGAGTTTCCGAAAGCATACAGCCGTCTCCAGATTTCAATCAATCAATGATAGTTAAAATAAATAAATAAATAAATAAATGTATCTTCAGTAATGACTTTATTCTGAATTTAGAGCACAGGGGCAATTTAGAATCACTAATGATGATCATTAATATGTTTTTGGGAGGAAATCAGAGCACTCGGAGGAAACCCACATGAACACGAGCACAGACAGGAATCCAAGCTAAGAGCCGGGCGTCCTGGAGGTGTGAGGTAGGATCTCTACCTAATGCACCAGCGGTTTAAAAATTGTGACTCAAGATAACGCAATAAAATGGAAATAAAAACAATTGCAAATGCTGGTTCTGAACTTTTAATGAAAATAATTTTTTAATAAGAAACTATGTAGTGTAGTTGTAGTGTACTGAAGTAAAATACTTATAAATGAAACAAAAATTCCAAAAAATAAAATAAAATAAAAATATAAATCAAAAACATTCAGTTACTCATCAAGTACAGTGTTTTTTATTATTTATTATTTTTATTTTTTTAAATAAATGATGCTGTGACAAATTCAGTTGGATATTTAAAGGATGTAAAAAGGAGGTCTTTACTGGTATTTCACATAACATCATCTAGAGTTCATCCAGAATATATCTTTTTAGAACTGCATGATATTCAGGATGTTAAACTTGCATTACAGTGTAAGGGTCAGTGTGAAGTCAGGCCATGCTGGAATGGTAACGTACATTCATTATTATTACTAATTCTGCATCTCAGTCAGTGCTCTCTGTGATACAACCTTGTGATCGAAACTGAGTTTGAGGGGGGAAAAATGAGACAGCACTGAGAAACTTTAGCAAAAGCCTGTTAGCTGTCCTCAGGATTGCTTTGCTATGTGAGAAAGTTTAAAACTGTTGTCCACAAAATAGGTCTAAGTAAAGGGATCTTAACATTGACATCTATACACTGGCTAGTCTAACAGAAAAACACACACACATGTGCATGCACACGTAGCTCTTTTCGCCCACTCTTTTAGCAAACCTTAGACAGTCCTGGTTTTCTGTGCTCGCTGAAGCACATCCATAAGCAGCTAAGCACAGCCTCTGGCACAAAAGGAGGCCCACGTCTAAAATACAAAGCCTCAGGAGAGACCAGGCAGAGTGTGGGGCTCTTCACCTCGCCCCTCTCTATAGGCCACCCGTCCACCTGCCTCCACCCTCGCTCCGCCTGGCCCCCTCCGTGCCGGATGAAGAGCAGGTGCATCGATTTCAAAAAAGGCAGTGGAGGAGAACGAGGGAGGGGAGAGAAGACAGGAGGCGGAGCTTTTTAACATCTGAAAGACTCAAAGGTGCTTGATGTGAATGTTGTTTTTTCGGTCCTCTTTTGCTTTCCCTGCTTTTATATTTTTCTCTTTATCCCGCCAAGTTAGACTCCGATTGAAGGCTTTACAGCTATTGACTACACACCGAAGCATGGCAAAAAAATAGCAACTACCTCACTCTTTGCTTCAGCTTGTATTAATCATATAGTGTGACCTAAACAGCGAATCTAGTACTTTTTGAGAAAAAAAAATCAGCTTATTGTAGAGACCATGTGCATTCAGAAAGGTGAAGCGGAGAGAGAAAAGGACCGATATGAGTCCAAGAGAGGAAAGCGGTGTTCATCTGGCCTGTGAGGATTTTAATTAGTGTTAATTGGCCACTGAGGGAAATGAGACCTAGGAGTGTGTGTTTGTGTCTGCATATTTGAGTATGTGTGTGTTGCTGAAGCCATTCGGCCCTCCCCTCTCTTCTCCGTAGTGATGGTTGCTGTTTATAAGCTGGTTAAATCCCCGGTCAGGTCCTGTATTGGTACACAGGTGGGCAGAGGGACCGAGCACTTTCTGCTTCACACACTGCTGACATCCTCTGGGTCAGTCACCCTACAGACCTCTCTCACACCTTTCCTTCTTTCTCCCTCGTGGAGCTTCGGCTGGTAGATAAACTCCTTCAGACAAATGTGGTAATATGTTTCTGAAGTCTAAAAAGAACCATGTATAGTCTAAGTCTAAAAAAAACCATGCATAACGAATCAGATCTGTCCTTTATTGAAAAATGAGCAGCAGACCCTATACACTGTGGTTATGAGATTTTATAGACTAAAATAACATTAGTATCTAAAACATCCTTTTATCTGTGCAAAGCAGCGGCTGAGCAACGATGCGTTGCCAATCATCTGGAAATCGAAGAGAGATCTCGCTAATGACATTGCGAATGTTTCTCATTTCCGTCTCTGATTTAGCAATAAGCAATAACGTTCCTGCCTTAATGATTATTCTTTTTGTTCCCACCTGTTCTTTTTCTGCTATCTCCATGCTCCTCACATTTTCTGCCATACTTTCAATACCTTCCTGTGTTTGCCATTTTCCCCTGCAGCATTTTTGCTGCTTCTCTCTCTCTCTCTCTCTCTCTCTCTCTCTCTCTCTCTCTCACACACACACACCTGGAATCACTGGATGCTACCTAATTGCTTCTTTCTACCGCCCACCACTGAGCACTAAACACAAACAGATGCATACACTCACATACACTGGGGCATGCACAAGTGCATGCACACACATACGGACATTTTGGTCTATAAAATCTCAACTACAGTGCATAGCCTCAAACACAAAAAGCGCCAAAATCACTTCTCAAAACAGCAGCATAATGTACACAGACACACAGCCCTACCTTGCAATGAGAACAGAAAGAGAACAAACAACCAACACACTCCTGTACACACACACACACACACACACACGGACAGACAAGATCTGACTAACGGTTTCAGCAAAGCCTTAAAAACCCAGATAAGAACACTGCTATTTGCAGGCCAGATGCTGATCCTCGCTAGTGGATCTTTTCACTCATGCTTGAAGATTGTGTAAACACATCCCACTGGCTAGACTAGATGTGAATCATTGAGCAACTGACGATTCAACATGATCCAAATGTTTATCATACTAAAGACTGATCAAGAAATAAGTCATAGTATTATAAAAACTCTATCTGATTAGAAGTGAGAGGAGGTGCTGAGATTTCTCTACACCACAGTGTTGTTCGATCAGAAATTGTGTATAACAGCAGTTCTGACACATAAACACAACTCCAGCTGTAATTCCAATGACTATAATTAACATTAATGCACTTATTTTGAACACATTATCGTTTCTATAGGTAGACGTTTCACTGGTTCACATCAAACCTCAGCTACGGAGCAAAAAATGTCATTTCAGCGACTTTGGTTGTTGGTGCCAGCTGTTTTGAGTATTACAGGAACTTTTCATGCAGAATAGTCTTGAGAGTTTACACAGAATGGTGCCAAAAACACCAAAACAAAGCAGAAATGCCTTGTTGATGAAAAAGGACAGAGGAGAATGTCCAGAGTGACTGAATGTAACAGGACGGATATGTGAGCTCACGTAACCACTCTATACGACTGTGCTGAACAGAAAAGTGTCTCAGAACACACAGCCTGCAGTACCTTAAGGTGGATGAGCTACATTAGCAAAAGACTGCAGCAGGTTGCACGACTGTCAGCCAAGAAGATACAGTAGACACAGAGTCACTGACACTAGACAGCTGAAGATTGGAAAAATGCCACTTGCCCTGTCAGTGATCTATAGGTGTGACTGAGGTCAAACCCCCACCACTTCTTTTAATAAGTCCAGTCTTTTTCTTACCTCACTTTCTGAAAGTATAGTCTGTAAAAAATTTTAACCTTTATATAATATCCTGTGACAGTAACTGATATAAAAACATCACTCACTTCACACTTCACACGTCTATGTTCGCATCACAGACTGCGATATGATCACCTTGCTGCATCATTAGATTGTAGAAAACTACAAACATGAAATTGCGGCACATGAGAGGAAAACGTGAGGCTTTGTACAGACTGTAGCTGTCTTTACTAATTTAATCAGTTCGCAGGATTGTGCTAGGTGATGTAAACTATAGCAACTAATTTAAAAAAAAACCCCAAAAACTTCCAAAGCATCCATCATTCCCTTTTCTGAAAGTTGGTTAAAATGGAAGTGAATCTTTTCTGTGAGATATACTTGATAGAGACAAGATGAATCAGGGAAGTTGTTATTTATTTATTTTTAAAATCCTTCCTCCTCTAAGTGATGTCATCTTCCTACAATACAGAAATTCATTCATTTATATGCAGTAGGCTTTATCCTGCTCAGGGTCACGGTGGATCCAGAGCGTCACCTGGGAATGCAGTCTGGATCAGATGCCAGACCGCTGCACAAATTCACATCTAGGGGCAATTTTATCGTAGCTAATATGCCTACTGGCATGTTCATGGTTGGTAGGAGGCAAGCGGAGAAGCTGGGCTATATGCAGATGTGGAGAGAACGTGCAAAACTCCACACAGACCGTAACCTGAGCTCAGGATAGAACTGTGGACAAACACTCTGAGGCACGCCATCGATCCTCAACAGAGTCCTGATCAATTTAAACTAGGCTGGAGAAAACAAACCCAAAATCTCTCAGCCACACAGACTGGAAGATAAATTATTCTTTTTGCAGAAGTCAGAGATGACAGTAATTAGTAATTAGATTCTAATCATAAAAGTAAGTTGATAATAATAGTACTATAGTAACCGTATTATTAGTAATAATAACAGTTTTATAGTGGTGGTTACTTTTGAAGCTACAACTGTACCACAAAACACTACAGATGGACGGATGCCTCCTAAGACCTGCTGTGTAAAGCCTGAATTTGTGAGTTTATTTACTGGCCGAGCTTGAGACAGTTTCCATGCTTCGCATAGTTAATGCTTTCGGCTGCTCCCTGTTCGGAGTCGCCACAGCGGACCAACTGGTCCGCACATCAACTTGGCAAATGTTTTATGCCGGATGCCCTTCCTGACGCAACCCTCCCATTTTTCCGGGCTTGGGACCGGCACTGCAACCAGTGGCTGGGGTTGAGGCATTGGCTGGGAATCGAACCCGGGCCTTCCGCATGATAGGCGAGAAACCTACCACTGAGCCACCAATGCCCCCATGCCCTCATGCTTCACATACAGGGTCTTAAAGTTGGCCTTGTCCGGTCATACAGCGATCCTCGATCCTGGCCTCCTCCGTCACTCACTTCCTGCTTCGCGAAAGCAGTTTAAACATTTATTACACATTCAGAAAGTGTCTGGCAAACAGCAGTACATAAAACACAAGTCACAAACTGAATAACACACTCCAATAATTAATGTTAAAATATTATTTACTATTCTAGAAAGAGAGTGGGAGTTCTACGGGGCACAGAAATGATCTGAAAATAATGAGGCTAACGAAAACCAAATGATGGACATTTTCAAGCATGTGTTTATGTATCGATCAAGCTGTATATACAACCGACTATGTGCTCTCTATCTCTCCATCGTCACACAGCTAGGTAAGGAGGGGTGGGGATAAGGTCATAAATTAGGCAGGGAAATTACTGCTAAGTGTGCGAATAAATTAAAGTGCACTTGCTTCTGTAAACACTGTCTGACTACATAATTGCTGAACACACTGCAGGAGAAGGAGGGAGGACGTGAGGGAGGGAAGACGGGAATGGAGACAGCAAGAAAGAGAGAGAGGGAGAGAGAGGGAGAGAGAGAGAGAGAGAGAGGGAGAGGGAGAGGGAGAGGGAGAGAGAGAGAGAGAGAGAGAGATCATCAAAGACCGGGAAGAGAAAAGATACAGGAAAACAGCAGTTGGCTGGATAATGTGCATCTGATTTCCACAGCATGACTCACAAACTCACAGAGGCATTTATACCAATAAAAATCATCCGTAGTGGCATCAGGACATTTTCAAGTGCTTCTGTAAGCTTCTATGGGTAAAAGTGCCTGCCAATTGCTATAAAGGTAAAACACATAAAAGTGAGATGAAATAAATATGTACTGTTTTTCAGTTCCTGTTGCACTGCTTGTAAGAAGCTTCCCCTACACACACTTCCATTTATCCATTTTTGCTTTCAACTTGATTTCCAGCAAATATTCCTGAAACAAACTTCAATTGACACCTACAGTACGGTTTAAATTTGATTAGAGAGAGAGAGAGAGAGAGAGAGAGAGAGAGAGAGAGAGAGAGAGAGAGAGAGAGAGAACATTAATGTTGCTGGCTATGTCTATAGGAGCTTTTCTATCTAGATTCAGATAGTGCTATATTTTAGTCCAAGTACATGAAGCTCATGGTACCAAAAACCCCACCAAAATGGTATCCAGAGTCACTAAACTTCCAGTAGATAAACACATCACATCTACAGTCAACTCTAAATTTATTGGTACTCTTCAAAAGATAAAAATGGCATGATTAAAACTTTTTACACTTCATAGCTTTCCTCAAAAAATAGTTCCATATGAGTTTCCTTTTCACATAAAAGCTTTGTTTCTCTCAATAACATAGCTGGAAAAATGATCAGCACCTCGAAGATATTTTAACCCAAATCCTGGCTGCCTGGTGCATCTTTCCGCAAGTTAATGACAGCCAGCTTACATCCAAATCAACACCCAAATAGTTTTGGTAACACATATTCTATGATGATAATAATCTCTCTGGATTTGTTGGCTGTTAAACTCTGGGGTCTTCGCTGGAGTTGGCTTTCACATGCACAAACCGTCGAGTACAAATGAGCTTGAAATATTCTTGGAGGTCTGCACCAAGATCCTTCTACAAGTGTCTCATCCATGTTGATCATTAATATATTACATATTATATATATATATATATATATATATATAAAAAAAAAATGAATAACACATGCAATGAGTGAGATTTCCTGTACATATGTTTTTTGTTGTTGTTTTATTTTTTTATATATATATATATATATATATATATATATATATATATATATATATATATATATAAAAAAATAAAACAACAACAAAAAACATATGTACAGGAAATCTCACTCATTGCATGTGTTATTCATTTTTTGCTTATTTTCATAAAAGGAGCTAATAATTCTGGAGTTAACGGCTCGTAAACAGAAGTGACTCACATTTGGCTGGAAGGCCATATGCTCCAGTTATCTTGGCCTCTCCGGTTTCACACCCTCCCAGAGTGGAACATTCCTTCCTCAGGAGAGGACCTGCCCCACGATGGATGGCTCCGTCCACTGCAGGGGTAGAAAACATCAGAATGTTAATGAGCAAAAACGTCAGTCTAACCATCAGAGAACAAGACGTAGGTTAATGCTAATGATACATCTGGCCTTGGACACAAATACAATTTTACATGAACTCAGACATCAAGAGCTGCAGCACTGCATGCTGCTGTTAATGCAAAGCGTTCTGTTTCCTGTGGTGTTCTGGGAAGCCACTCTTCTCCGGTGCATTTTGGGATGCTGCACAGAAACAGCTGCTTTCTCTCAGAATTGACAGCGGCATTTTGTTGGAAGCGCTCAAGGGCTTTTATCGCCCCGCTTAAAGAGCACGGCACTCCGACTCTGTAAGAGAAACGCTGTGATACATAGAGCAGGAGATGAAGAGGGAAAATATGTAGGAACAGCAGAGAAGAAGAGGAATGGAGGTGAGGTGTGGAGTGAGAAAGAGAATCGCAAGCGAACAAACTGTTTGATCAGAAGTGAGCAAAAACAAGCGCAAAGGAAGAAAAGAAAAATAAAGACGACGCGAACGTGATGATAAAAGATGGCCGAGGGGAATAGACTCACTTCCTGTGTAATTGTAACACGTAAATACACACATGATGATTAAATGCTGACTTCTTGTTAGCAGGTGTTAATTGGCTCTGTGCTTACCCAACTAGGGACCTGATAACATGTGGAAAAAATAAATCTTATGGCAGATGCTCTTACACCGTGCATTTTTTTTTTTTTTTTTTATCAGACACAAAGCAGCACAAATGTGCACGCACACACGCGCACACAGACACACACACACACACACACACACACACACACACACACACACACACACACACACACACACAAACTGTATGCAGGTCTGTAAACACCAGTATCTCATTAACTGCTGCTCAATTTTAAGCCTGATCTTGGATTGGCTTGGACTTGGAATCTCTGACTGGTGAATGAGTTCCTGTCATTGGCTGATTAGCTGGTTACCATGGCAGCTATTAGGAGAAACGTTTGATTGGATCAGGCACATCTGCTTACCACTGCCACAATTCCCTCTGAAACACACTTCCTCACGTCCTCCTTTTTTCTTGCTCTTAATATTCAAATAAATGACTCCTGGCTGAGCCGCAATTACTTCATGGCATAAAAAGCATCAATAATTTAAAAATGCCAACAATTTCTTTACTGATTATTTAGCAGGCGCTGTGACTACAAATGTCACTTTCACTGACAGAGGGAACCAAGTGAAATATGGAGAAGTGGACACCTGTGGAAAGTCTTATAAAGTAGTGTGTAAAACAGTTCACATTAAAATCCTCTAGGAAGTCAGGACAAGAAATAAATGTAGATGGCATGGTGTAGGAGGATGTGAAGATGAAGCAGCTCACAGAATAAATGGCAGTTATCTGTACTATACATTTCCTAAGCTGCTTAAAACAATGAGTACGAATGCAGGCAACGAATTCTGCCATCTCTTACTTGGTAATACTCAAACTACTTGACTTGATGAGAAGCAGTAGCTGTGAATTAGAATTCTGATCGGCCAGTGATAACCAAACACCTATGCTTGAAAAAATACTTGCAGCATTAAGTAAGTAGAACCAATGTTCTGCTACTCTGTGCCTGGTACTTTGGGGAGGATTTGTATTATAAGATATTCTTCTATTCTTAACATTCAAGGCAGAAAACCCCATGAACCCGTCATGAACGTCAATGAATGTAGATTCTTTACATTTTTCCCTTAAGTGGAAGGCAAATATGCAAAAAATCTTAAATGGTTTTTTACAATAAGCAGGTTTTTTCTTTTTAAGCAGGATGATAAATCACTAAAAGCCAAAAGTATTCTTTAATACTTTTAATGGTGAAGATTTAATTTTTCCTTCAAAAGGCAAAAAGCTGATTAGTCACTTAATTGAAGCAGTAATTGAAAAATACTTGCAAAAGGCCAAGGACAGAATAATAAATGCATGCTCAGAGGCAATTACAGGAACAGATGCAGATAGACTGTGATGTGTACTTGGGCTATTTCTGATATCCGAGTATCTGTTAGAGGGTAAAAAAATAGATAAATGGTTAACTGCAAGGAGGAACAAAATGTCTGCCTACATCATAACAAAAGCAATTTCCTTTCTGCAATTAAATATTAATGATGAATTTAATATAGAGAACAAATTAATCGTTATATTGACTCTCCATACAGAGGTTTTATTAAACCAACAAAAACTTGCTACAGTGTACGTTATACTCTTGACTACAGCACACTGGTGCATAAACTGTGTAATTAAATTATTTAATAAATATTTCTTATAGCCAAACATAAAGCCAAGAATTATTTAACCTCTTACTATCTGCAAAAACTGAGGAGCGGGGCATTGCTTTAGTCACATTTTCAAGCGGGGCCAGTGAACTGTTATTGATATTTGCTTCATCTGCATTGTTCTGCTGATGGATCACACCATCGAGCAGGAGATCACTAACTCATCATCTTAACTGATTCATCACTGAGCTGGTTAAACTGCGGTAAGCAAGCCTAGTGCTGCACAAATTAAACAACATGGCTATCTCAGCAGCAAAATATTGGTAGACGAGACGGCTCTGTGAATTATTCAACACTACAAATAACATTTTAATATTTGTATGTTTATTGCTCTTTTAATGCCAGGACAACGTCAATGGCTAATTTTATGGCAGGGTCAAGAAAGGCAGGACAATAGAATCTTATTTTATTTCAACTGTATCATGAACAGTAGTTATATGAAGTCCTTCACTTTAATACTCAATAAGAAATCCAGGATTTAATTTTATTATTTGAATATTAGCATCTAACCTTGACTGAGTATATGTGCTTAAAAGACACACATTGGTCTAATTTTGTCTATCCAAATAAATCAATAACACAGAACAAGCACCTTTCACAGGAAATGAACCCAAAAGAGCACATTTATACAAGAGAACAAGACCAAGAGAACTCATTTATACAGTTAACACCAGGCTGACCTCAAGAACTTAAGCTCATGGTTTTATAATTATGATTAAGAAGGTCAAAAGTATAGGGAGATCTTTTAATCCACACCCACACCAAGTGTGTGCTACACCTGAGTGTCACTGTCCATATCTTATCTTACCCTCGCTTTATCTCTTTCCCTCCTTAACGCTGAGAGACTCTCCTGCTGCATAGTCTGTCCCTGGCTAATTATCACCCAGGTTCAGCAGGTCTTAACAAACCTCAAGAGTGAGGAACACAAAGAGATAGGGAGGGTGTGAGAGCACAAGAAAAAGGAAAGGAGTGGCGTGAACTGGAGAGAGGAAAGTGTTGGGAAAGAGCGTGCTGAAGAGAAAGGATAGGATAAGAGAGGACAGGAGAGAAGAAGGTGCGTGATTAGAGAGAGTGTTACAGAAAATCGGAGAGAGGAGAGAATAAGAAAGGAGAAGGAAATGTGTGTGTTTTGGAGAAAGTGTGTGAAGAACATGAGGAAGGTGTGCGTCAGCACGCAGGTGACAAAAAATAGGGAGTTAAAAATGAGAGAAGTGTTAGAGTGCTGGCAAGAGAAGGAGCAGAAGGGCAGAGAGGGATGGAGAGGTAGAGAAGTAGAGTGAAAGCAGAAGGAAGAATGAGAAAAGAATGATGGGTGACATGGCAGGAAAGGACAGTGAGGTAATGGTCAGGACTAAATCAGGAGCTTTGTGTTTCAGAGACTGCATAAAACCCACATCAATACAACAAAGTGCAGCTCTGCATTTGTCTTTCGGTGTATGTGTTTGTGTGTGTGTGTGTGTGTGTGTGTTTGTGTGTGTGTGTGTGTGTGTGTGTGTGTGTGTGTGTGGTAGTTCTGATGAGTAAAAATGTGAAGCAGAGATTTATCACAGGTATTGATTACCTCACAGCCAGGCACTTAACACCGGTACACACACGTACACACACACACGCGCACAATCATACACACACTTTCATACACACACGCCCCAAAGTCCTGAGTCAACACAGTAAGAAATTACAGTTTATTTGCACAGCACTCTACTTCCATCAGCTACAGAAGAAATCATCTTTCACACACTCATACATACTCACACCACTCACAATGAGAAGTAACCTAGAGTGCTGACCAACTACTAAGAAAAAAACAGACTGTTTTCTCCTCCACAGGCAATCCAGTCTGCCTCTGCTTATTATCACTGTTTTCTCACCTACACTGCCATTTTTCATAAAAGAATTTTATTGTATTACACATCAAACCCTGGAACATCTGATCTGATACCCAGGACAGTATCAGACTCATAGCAGCAAAAAATGGTGCAAAAAAAAGAACAAATTTAATCCTGTACCAAATGAGACTGGAACTGGATTTGTGAAAGATTGTTTTGGGAAATGTAATTGTTTGCTTATTCTTTTTATACACTCGAGATTAAGCATACTACTTTTTAGGAACACGTGTACCCCTAGATGTTTCTAAAATGATTAAATCAGACAATTGTTTGGCAACAGTGTAATGCATAAACTCATGCAGATATGTGGCAGCAGCTTCAGGTAATGTTCACGTCAACCATCAGAATAAGGAGAAAAAATGTGATCCAGTTATTTTTGACTATGGCATGAGTGATGGTGCCAGATATGCTGGTTTAAGCATTTCTTAACCAGAGAGAGAGAGAGACAGAGAGAGAGAGATTGAGAAACAGAGAGAAAGAGACCGAGACAGAGCGAGAGCTTAGTACAGTTTATAAAGAACATTGGATTAGGTACCATTATTGTATTTTTGTTTCATTGATTTGGAATATCCTAACATTTTTAAATAAAAGAAAATGTAATTAAATTCCAAAGAACACGGGTATGTGAATTGAACCGTTATCTCAGATCTAATTGGAGAAGGCAGAGATGTGAATCTTTCTAATTAGGCATTGGATGCACACAACACATTGTCTTATAACTAGTAGCACTGTCCATCTCTCTTTTCTCTACAGGTATAAATGATTTATCCATAAAGTGTGCAGGCCTTTAATGAAGCAATAAGACTCTTATTAGTCTCCCATTATGACTGGATAGCATGTACTTTAATACAAAAAGTTAGCTAGTCATTTAATATAATAGAGTATTGCCTTCTCTAATTGTTACTCAGTCCCTTTTGGTTTTACCTGTGGTTATAAGTGTGAATAAACTGTAATAAAACAAAAAGAACAGTGTACATTAACCACCCATTAAAGCCTTGTTAGGATCCTTTTAACATACAATCAGTGTCATCATCCTAAATCAACCAACCAGCTCAAAATCATGGCACTTTACGATAAATCTAATAACCAGCCTGGAAACATTGGAAAGTGCACTGAAAAGAGAAAATCCATCATATCTCTGACATCATTAATGCCTAAAATGTAATTCTTGCACCGACTGGTCAAACTGGAGCTTTAAGGATGTCTTGTTAGCCGGCTGGAGGTGGTGAGAAATGTGACGAGTTGTGGAAATGAATTCGCTGGTAATCTCTTACACTAGACAAAAAAGTCCAACACAAAAGAGCGGCACAGAGGTGACAAACGTACCACAAAACCAAAGTAAAAGCGTAAATACGTATTCAAATCAATACTCTGGTAAAAGTATAGCTTTTAGAATCTTTACTGATGTTAAGGTAGAAAACTATAAACTCTTTTATTTAACTGACTAAACATATGAAAGTAATACTACAAGCTTCACAAAAGAAAAGAGCTCAAACTGCACACTGATTTTAATTGAAATGAAATTTAGTTTCATTTGATTTAGTTAGTGCTCCTATCATGAAGGAATGCTGGAACACTTTAGCTACTAGTTACCATCAAAAGCTTTATTCATAATTTCTTAAATGTCAAGCTAACATGATATCTCTGACAACACAATCTAGCCTCTTACAATTATGCATGCAATTAATATATAATTACAAGTGTACAGAGCAGCAGATAGAATACTGTGATACATATACAAGTCTCATTCACCCAAATGCTTTTTTTTTTTTTTTTTTTTTTTTAAATTTGTTAGGTATTTCGATCAAAACCATGAAGCTGTCTGATGTTAAAAGTTCACATTCTGTCTTTATAAATAAATGATTATAGAGAAATGTAGTGATGTAGTGTTTGAAAATGCATTAAGTAGAAGAATCTTTTTTTTTCTGAAAGTCAGAAGCATTAAGTGAAAGAAAATCTCAAGTAAAGTACAGATACTTAAAAGTCGTACTTAAATATACCAACAAAGTATAATTCCTAAAATTCTCCCCATGGCCATCAACGAAAGCTATTTATTTCAATTTTGAGATTTTTCTAATTCTACTTACAAATATTATAAGATAAACAACAGTGATATACAAACGATAATGATACATGATGAATAGATGAAGTGATTTAGTTTTATTTCAGAAATGAAATGTAATGTCTAGTAGCAAGGCATGACATTTAATCAAAAGTTGGTTAAAGAGGTTAGTAAAGCAGAATCTGCTCAAGCTGTGCCATCTGATCCTTTTTGGGGTCTTTCTTTTAAAAACACATGAATAGATTTTCACCTTTCGTATTACGATGCACCATCCACAAGCTGTTATATTTTGTGCTTCCAGACTTTGTCTTTTCAGCCCTTGTAAGTAACATTTGTTTGTGTTATAAATTACATTTTAATGATGCTTAATAAAACCAAACCTTTCTGGGGAGATTTAATGTCCACCTTGAATCATAAATGGATACCTTGCATTTTTAAATATGAAAGGGGATTCTATGGATGCTTTAGGTAACAGCTGGGTGTTGAGAAGTGGATGAAGAGAATGCTTTTTGTTAGTGTTTGTGTGTGTGTGTGTGTTTTATCTGTCCAGATGGTACGCATTGATTATCTGATGCTGTGGGTGCAAGTCGGGTGAGTTCTTACAGCCAGAAGCTGCCAGTGCTAAAGCGCAGGCGGCTGCTAAAGAACCTGTTTAAACGCTGTGCTGCAATCTGAGGTACTGTACAGAAAATATAGCTAGAGACATATACACATATAACAGTTGTTCTCTGTAGCTATTTAATTTAATTCCACGAACGGAAAACACAGGCCAATGTTATTCCATTTATCACTTATTCTCATCATTATTAGTCACTATTAGTAGTGTTTGACTTGCCAGAAAACCTGAACCGATTCAGTCTAAAACTCAATAGCTAAAATTGTGGCTTATAAATAACGGAACTAATGTGATGGAACAAAAGAGATCGTGGTCTACAATAAATAAACGAACTTTTATGGTACACATTTAAATCCTGTTCATAAAATAAATATGTACAGAGGAATCGATGGAGTTTAATCAGGAATCCTTGGTACAATACGTCTGGGAAATTCTACTACAGAAAACAGCATCAAATAAATAACATTACCTTAAGGAATAAAAAACAGCAATCAGTGTATTTATATCCACTATAAATAGAATTAACTTTAATATTACAAATAAAAAGCCTAAAAGAGCGTAATGGCTATTTTTTCCCGTTTTTGAACTACATTTAACAATCAATAAAAAGCGCAAATTTCCAATATAAGTCACGCTTTATATATAGCGCGTCATTTGATGATTCACACAAGCCTTGAGCTAAACGATCAGATTATGATTGGTGTAGTGTCTAACAACATATAAGGTTATTCAAAAGGTCCACTTTGATAGCTGTAGGCTTATTAGTTGTACTATAAACAATTTCTGCAAATAAATAACAATACATTACCTTTACACAGTGCTGGTTCATAATACTAAGATTTTACTGTTTATCTGTGAGGCACTAAATGGATTTGTAACCATGTTTTTTCCCCTTTTAAGACACGAATCTCTGTGTCAAGATATAAATGTAACTCTCTTTCAAAGAATTCATAAATTGTTAAGAAGTATGTAAGATCTTTTCTGGTATGGGCAAGGTCACACACTGTTAAAGGTTAAGGTGCGAGCCATGGAGGAGAACACCCACACTGTTGTATGGCATCCCTGGTACACACAATGAAGACCATTCCTAAGAGCAAAATTTTTTTAGGAACATTACCACAACTCAAATTAGTCATCATTCTTCTCCCAAAGAGAGATGAGTCACAATTCTGAAACATCAATAATTTTCAGTCTGTCCGTTTCAAAATCCTGTTTAGAAAAAAAACACCCACACATAAAAGCAATTACATGTGAGCTGAGATTGCTGCTACATGAAAGCCCTGAAACATGTCAGTGTGCTTCTTCTACAAGCTTCCAGGCTTGGACACTGAGTGCATTTCCTCCTGACAAATGGTTCGTCATTACCAGACAGATATAATAAATATGTTTGTCCACATCTATTTCTGTAGACATGCTTTACTTTACTCTTTACAGCTCACCTACTCTTCAGCATTTCACTTAACCTCAATAAGAATCTCGGAACATTGATACTGGAACACACAATGGGATTATGTTAAAAACAAAACGTGTTCAGGAGTGATTATCCTGTACCTCGCATGGACATGAAGCTTCCACTGTTTAATATGAATTAAAGGTATATGTGAGGTTGTATAATAGCCAGCTAGGGGGTCATCAATCCGGATGAATCCCAAGCCATCGCCGCTAAGCTCGTATAGCTGTAGAGAAATTGTTATTTTTGCCACGTTCACAATCTTGTAATGTTGCAGAATGAGTGACACTCAGCTTTGACCTCTTTATGTGCTGCAAAATGCCAGTTTTATGCTTTAGACGTGTAGTGGCTGTGAAAAACCTTTCTGGAATTTTGACCTTTTCATTTAGATGAATTCAGAAAACTTGCTCAGATTTATCTTGGTTTTAGCAATTAATATTAAAAATCTAACAAATGAATTAATAATAAGGTAACTGGAATCCCTTTACAACTTTAGATGTATCCGATTTTGATTCCCTTACTTTTTAAAATTAATGACATAATTCCCAATACATACAGTCTCTAACTACACAACACTAATTCCAATTATACCGACTGATCCACACGGTCATTGATCTGGGTTTAAACAGCGAAAGCAAACAACAGCGCAAGTTACGACTGACCGATACATCAAGTCTGCATGTTTAATGTCATTGTTAGATTATTTCTTTTATTTACAGGTTAGCTTGGTAAACATGGCAATAAACCTGATGCACTTAGGCTGGTTTACATAGCTATCTAGGAAGCAATGATTCTATTATCATGATTAGTCAGCATGTCTGTCTTACGGGCTGCTAAATAAATCTCGCTAAGCTGCAGGACAGTCTGCACACACATGCCCTCATTACTGATGAGAGCGTAGACAAATTGAGACACTACTTAAGGATATTTATGTTTTGGTAAGAGACATTTTTACGTATTATTAAAGCAAAGGCTTGGACCTAGGCAAGGAACGAAATGATTCGTTTTAAAAAAAACATTTTCTTTGCATTATTTGATTTTGTCGGAAACTCCCTCTTTCCTTAACAAACTGAAATAAAATATATCAGAATTAAATGAAAAACAATTTAACGACATAGATATTGAAAGTATTGCTTTCAAAACCAGCCAACATAAAATTAGCAGACATGAATCCCTCCCCCCTGGAACGTCTGCATGATATGACCTGGTCGGCTGGCAGGAAGAGAGTAAAGCTCAGTGTGGGCATATTGTGAAGTTTAACGGTCTTGTTCAAAAACAGCGTGTGTGTGTTTTCAGTGCCAATTGAAAGACCAAGGGGATAAATAGATAGATTTGCAATAAAAAAATGTAATCATTTAAATAATTAATGTATAATTATACACTCACCATCCACTCTAATAGGAACACCTGCATGCCTGCTCATTTATATAGAAATCCAAGCAGCCAATCATGTGGCAGCAACACAATGGGTCAAGAGATTCAGTTAATGTTCTCACCGAACATCAGAATGATGAGAAGTGATGTTGCTGCCACATGGGCTGATTTGAGGATTTCAGAAACTGCAGATATCTTTGGATTGTCACACACTCACAATTTACACAGATTGGTGCAAAAAACAAAGCCACATGTCAGAGATCATATTTTCCCCATTCTGATGTTTGATTATTTGAAGCATTATCATGATGAACTGCATGAAGCAGCAGGTTTACATACGTTTCTAAAATTCTAGTTTAAATTAGTATAAATAATTAAATATTATTTCAATATTTAAATTGTCAAAAACAAGCTAGAACAAACTGACACTAAACTACAACTAAAACTGAAGGTTAAATTAAAATTGCTAAAATCACAGACTCACACATGCAGCAGTCCAACACACTGTCAAGCTTGTCTTATCCAACTTTGTTTTGAGCTGTGCGAGTTATGTTTTTGAGAGAGCGAGGGATTGTGTGAGTGTGTAAGCAAATGTGTGTATGATGTATAGAAACAGGTTACACCATCGATTGCGGAGGTTTTCCTGTGTCACATTCTGCCTCTAATCACTCCTTTGCTCCTCAAAAAGTGTGTTCTTCCCATATAAACTATAAACGCACCTCTAACGTCAAAGAGAGGTGCAAAACTCGGGCTCGCACAGCAGCATGCGGATACACACACACACATACACATACACTTCTCACTTACACTCCGACTCTCTTTCCTCTTTCTCACTTTTGTTTCCTCCTGCTGTTTCACTTTCTCCTCATAATTCACCCGCATCCCGCTTTACCCAAACACTTTCTTTTCTTATGTTTGAATTTTTTTCCCTCTCACTCATTCCACCTTTGAAAATGATGGAAAAAAGAGACTCACCCCCTCCTCCGCCCAGCAGGGTCTTGTTGGCTGAAATGACAAACAGAAAACAGAAGAGTGTTCAGGGAAAAACTTATCAGAATGACAAATACTGGGCTTTCCAGCCCAACGCCTGTAACCAATATGATTACTGTTCAGATTAAGGAGAGAAAAATGTACGAGACGTTCTAACCCATAAGGATTAAAGTAAGGCTGGTCTACCTGTGCACTGACCTGAATGTTAAATAGTACATTCAGAGGTATGTGTCATCACTCTTTAGTTGGGTTGAAATGCTTCAGCCTGTTGCTGAAATGCTTATGTTAGACTTGGCTTTTAAGCCTGCAATAATTCCACAGCTTTGCAAAGCAGCAGCATTAAATAATTCAGTTTATAAAATAAAACACATTTGCAGTAAAGGTTGAATAAGGTTTGAATTGGATAATATAGGTGAAAAAGCAGACAGTGCTTTTGTGTGGGTGAGAAACAATGCATCTTGATAACTCAGGTATATGTTCTTTACACATACTCTACTGTAAACACTGCAGCATAATATTTATTCAGTCTGAGACAGGAAATATTGAATACTACTACACATTTGGAGTAAAAGACCTAATCATGAATCATCTATGCAATATAGCCAAAAGTTTCCAGACACCTGACCATTACACCCTTATATTGACATTCCACAAACTGTTGTCACAAATTTGAAGCACAATTAACTACAATGTATTTGTAAGATGATGAATTACAAACTCTCTTCATTAGAACTAAGTGGCCCAAACCTGTCCCAGCATGACAGTGCACAAAGCAAAGCCCATAAAGCCATGCTTTGCAAAGGCTGGAGTGGAAGAACATGAGTCCTCAGTCCTGCACAGAGCCCTGACCTTAACCCAACTGAACACCTTTGGGATGAACTCAAACACTGAACGATCTTTTCAGCCTACGTCAGTAGCTGGGCACACTAATGCTATTGCAGCTAAATGGCAACAGCCAAAATCTAATGAAACACCTTCCCATCAAAGGAGACTGGATGTATAATGGGATGTTCATGAACATGGATGTAATTTGTCAGGTGTCCACATACTTTTGGAAATATAGTTTATATGTGCTTACTACATTTCCCTATTCTACGGGTGGAAATTCTGGACATTTAGCATACTTTAATATTTTCTCATACTGCCTCGTCTTACATGCAAGGCATGTAAAATGGCTGCTTTTCTTGTTTACATGCAGGCCATGAATATTTGAGCATCTACTGAGGCTCTTAAGCACACTCTCTTGATGACTGGTGTTAAATTAGCAATGTAGTGCTCATGTCCCTAAAATCTCATCATTCTGTTTGGTGAAGCAGTGTTGGCATTTTCTCTGTAAATGCCACCTTGGGTGTAGAAAAAGCTCAGACAGGGCTCGTGTTCCTCAGAGTGTACAGCTGGTAAAAGGAGAGCTTTGCAATACAGAGCAGCACCTTAGGGCCAAGACACAGTACCCTGCCTGTGGCTCAGTGAGGATTAAACGGCACACTTTTGTATTTAGAATGGATGAGCCTGGTCAATACAAGACATACTAGCAAATCGAATATTGGATTTACTTTTATTCCTTTGGCAGCAAAGGCCTCAGGTTGGTTGAGGGTTAAGGACATTGCTCATGGGTTCAACAGTGACACTGTGGAAGTCCTGAGATATTAATTAACAAGCTTCTGGTTAGTGAACATGAACAATCAAGCTACTCCATCTGTAAGCACAAACTACCATATGCTGGCATGCATACAATTCTGCAAAGGCTTTAATTTTCATCTAATGAAAATGAATGAGGTTTAGATTGAAGGCAGGCGGTATGATGGTACAGCAGGTAATGTTACTGTTTCACTGCTCCATGGTACCCAGTTTGATCCTGAGCTTGTGTTACTCTGTATCTCCCTGTGGCTTTCTTACCACCTCCCAAAAATGTGCAACATGGTGCCTTTTAGTGGACTAGAATTCCATCCTGGGTGTACAACTCAACCCCACTGTTCCCACCACAGGCTCCAGATCCACCACAACACTAACCAGGATAAAGTGGCTACTGTAGATGAAGATGGATTGAATGAATGGCGCTAAACAAGGTGCAGAGCATACTGGGATCTTTTAACAAATGGTTAGAACATGCCCTGGCTAGGACATCAGATTTTGGAAGATGGGAGGAAACCAGAGAAACAGAGGAAACCCATAACAATATTATTTCAACTGCCCATAATTTCTAGATACATACATGATTATAAAAGAAAGTTCTGACTTGTTCTCCCACTTGTATAACAAATGACTTCTTAGGTTTCGTGTGCAAAAACTCTTAGCACCATTACATTCATTCATCTTATGAGTTAATCACACCACCATCAACCCTAATCATAATGACCATTTTGGGGATAATTGTGAGGACACCAGTTTACTTGAATCAGACATTATAAAGGCTTGGTGGACAGTGAGAGTTCTTGACCGCATACTCAGGGTAATGCACTCTGGCTGATGAACTGGAAGGACCTTAATGCTGAACAAAAAATGGACAGCATGGTTTCAACCAAGATTAGGGGGTTTCTTAATCAGGGCAAAGAGACAAAAACTGTAATCAGGGGAAAATCACTGAAACTGTTTCTTGACCACTAGGATAAATATCAGTAAACAGGCATTACTGAACCCCTGCTGAGATTGATGGAGGTTTGTATGTGAGGCAGCGCCTGAAGCTGGAGGAGGGCTGTGTGCAAGTAACATTTTATGACCAGACTGCACAGCTCCATCACAAATGAGCAATTTGATAGTTGATTAAATGTCTCTCATTTGAATTTCATTATATCTGTGCACACAGTGAATAAACCAAGCAGTCAGCAATGCCTTTATAAAGACAGTGGTTAAACCCAGGCCATGGAAGTAAAATCAAAGAGCTTTTTATAGCATTGTACACCTGAATGAAGACAAGGCTGTAAATAAACATGCAAACACACAAAAAGCAAGATAAACATCACCAAATTCAGAGACACCCAACAGACACACACACACAAAAAAAAACCCACTGTGGATGGAGAGGTAACCATAGCAACGTCAAAGCCCAAAGGTTTTATACTGAAACCTTATTTACTTATTTAATTACATAGAGAGGGGAAACGGGGAGAGAGATAGAGAGAAATTGAGAAGAAGAGAGTGCGAAACAAGAGAGAATGAATAAAATAAAGGAGGGAGGGAAGGAAGGAAAAAAGAAAGGAGCAAGGGAGAGAGAGATAGTAAACTGATGGGGAGACATGAGAGAATGAGAAAGAAAAAAGAAAAACAGAGAGAAAGGATATAATTTGCCAGCGGTGGTGCCGCTCTGTGCTGTCTGTCAAAAAAAAGACTACTAGTGAAGAGGAAAAGGGATCAGACATGCATGAGGAAGGACAGGCAGGGAAACAGTGAGGGAGAAGATGAGTGCAGGCGGTTTGTCCCTGATACCCCAGGGAGAGAGATTTGCCATCTGCCAGAACCCTGTATGTGCAGCTGTACCCAGGAGAAGGGTGGCAGAGCAACCAAAGAGCTCTCTCGCTCTCTCATATATGCATGCATGCACACACACGCACGCACACACACAGCCTAGTGAGATGAAACAATGTGATCAGACTGAACATGTCAACGTGTTCAACACACACGTTTTGCTCACATCCATAACAATCCCCCTTAGACAGAAAGCACATTAACTTCAGTGCCAAGGTTAAGAGTGAAAGAAAGCCCCTAAAATTGACTCTTTCTTCCCAGTGGAAAAAAGATCAAATAAAGGCAAATTAAGTGTATAAATGTAAGAGTGTATTTGGATTACAATTACAAAGAAAAAAACAAAGACAGGAGAGGGAACAGACAGTACAAGTGGAAAGACAGACAGCAAGATAAAGAGATGAGAGTGAGAGTCAAGAAGAGTGTGTTCTCAAATGGAAAAGCAACATAAAACTTTTCAGAAACAGCAAAAGCGCTCTGTTATAATGCTATATCATTTCAGGTAGAACACACAGATTGGTCTTTGTGTCCTGATGAGGACATCCCATCTACATAGCAATTAATACAGCTAATGAATGCTATGTTACACCTAACCCTAACCACAGTTAACTTCAGGTTCTTTTAAGTGTTTCTGCCTGCAGATTATGTAAAGGTTCAAGTCTTGTAGGGACATTTGGTCCCCACATAGATAGAAAAACAAGCCCATAGACACGAAGAGTTGATGGACAGCAAGCATGGTTTTAAAGAAGGGAGAAGAGAAAAGAGCAAAAGGTAGGAAGCGCTCACATCAAAAGAGACTGAGTGAAATGGGTAGAGAAGAGCAGAGTGAACGAGAACGCCAGCCACAAGAAGATGACATGATATAGTGTGGTTTGAAGATGTGGTGGAAAGAGAATGGGAACAGAGGGAATGGAGAATGTGAGTGTGCCGTGGTGAAGGTGTGTTAGTGTGGAATGAGCTCCTGGATCTTAAAGCGCATTCAGGGCTTTTATCAGAGAACCCTGAGGTTTCAGTTTACTCAGCCAGGTTCTGAGTAAAGGCCTTATATTGTACTATGGACAGTTAATTACATTACTTATCAAAATCCTAGAATCAAAATCCCAGAATGTGATTTTCAGGCTTTAGCAAAATCACACTGTGTGCTAAACGAATCAATTTACATCGACTCCACCCTCTATTTAGCACTTCTATGTCGAAACTGCCATATTCACTTCGATTGCAAATCGATTTTTTCTTTTTTTCTTTTTTTTTGTGTTATACATTTGAAAACACAGTCCTCAGTTATCAAACCAGCATACTGCTTTTGTGTTGGATTTTATCACTGTTGTTTGTGCTTTTCCAGGGGCATTGGTGGCTCAGTGGTAGGTTTCTCGCCTATCATGCGGAAGACCCGGGTTCAATTCCCAGCCAATGCCTCAACCCCAGCCACTGGATGCAGTGCCGGTCCCAAGCCCGGAGAAATGGGAGGGTTGCGTCAGGAAGGGCATCCGGCGTAAAACATTGGCCAAGTTGTTGTGCGGACCAGTTGGTCTGCTGTGGCGACCCCGAACAGGGAGCAGCCGAAAGCAACTTCTTCTTCTTGTTTGTGCTTTTCCACATGCAAACCTTTAGTTAATCAAGAATTAATGGGCTGCACGCACAAAGAGTGCAGGCAAGTCTTGAACAAAACAAAATCTAAATCTTAGAACTAATATGAGCTGTATTTTGCAGTTACTCCTTCAGTTATTTGTGAAAAAAAACAAAAAAGAAAATATCCAAAAATATAGACGAGAGATTGGGCATTTCTGGCTTATGTAATACAAGAATTCCTCACTTGCCAAAACTTTATCAGCCTCCTTTTCAACTCCTGGGTCCACCTGAACACCAAGGAGCTTCTCCCTGAGTTATTTTGGCTTTTTCCACCTTTAACAGAGTTATTTTTCATCCTTATATTGGCTGGTGCTCAAAAAAAACCTGGTTTGTGGTATGCCGTTCTTGCTATTTCATCTACCTGTGCTCACATTATAAGATTCATTGTGGTTTATGTAAAACATGCTGTAAAAAATGTCAGAGCAGCTGTGCCTGCTCACACACTTGGTAAATCGTGTCTCTAAACTGCTCACGCATAACGAGCAGATGTGATGAGCATGCTCAAAGAGTAACAGTGATGTGACGAGCATGCTCGCTGATTTCAGGGAGTGGTTGTAGATTCAAATAAATTGTTGACGACAGGTCTTTGCTCCAGGTTCACCCTCTCTACATCATATTCCTTTCATATCGCTCCTTTGGGCGTCTACGCTGTTTTCTTCTGCAAAATATCAATGCCATCTGCTCGTTTGTCCTCCTGCTTTAAGTCTATACTATTGCTCATTAGAGTGTGTTCAATGCCACTTTTAAGACTAAACTTTCACACCATATATGATAACTCTAAACAATTACAGATGCAGTATAATAATGTGAATGGAAATCACACATATGTAAATATAATTTATATGTACATTAAGGGAAATTAGTGTGTATGTTAATGGAAATCGTGCACATATTAATGGATATTATGTATGTAATTGGAAATCATGTGTATGTTAATTAAAATCATGTATACTAATGCAAGTCCTTTTTATAAAAAAGTGTGTGTGTGTGTGTGTGTGTGTGTGTGTGTGTGTATGCATGTGCATGGAGAGGAAGCGTGTGTTCTTGTGTCTAAAATAGCATTTCACAGGGGTGAGTGGGTGAAGTACAGTGAGCGAGTGAGATGCACTGTGCTAGGGGATAGTAACAGATGTCCTTAGTGTCTGACACTCCAGAACCCTGCCAACACTTTGGCTAACACACACATACAAGCCTAATAGTCACTTCCTCCCACTTAGTACATATGCATTTACTAACACTTGACTCCGTTCTTGGACAATCTTACATAGCTTAATGATTCATTTGGGCAATAGCAACATCTGGATTGGCTAAACCACAGGCCTGGCAGTCAAAGCACTGGTCTAATATAAGACGTGCTGCATGAAATAGATGCTCTGCTGCAAACTTGTCTTCCCCAACATCCGTTTTGCTTTTGAGTGCACAGATGATTATCGCTGAGGCAAATACATTGCTGATAGAAAACTCTTGTTTTAGACCTGAGAGACAAATGTGCGATTTAGTTTGTCACATAATTTAAGATACTACTGCATGCCATGCTAGGTGGAAACAACCAGAGCCCCTCACATGCTTTTTAAACATCTCTAACTACACCGATCAGGCATAACAGTGAATAACACTGATTATCTCCTCATCATGGCACCTGTTAGTGGGTGGGATATATTAAGCAGCAAGTGAACATTTTGTCCTCAAAGTTGATGTGTTAGAAACAGGAAAAATGGGCAAGCGTAAGGATTTGAGCGAGTTTGACAAGGGCCAAATTGTGATGGCTAGACCACTGGATCAGAGCATCTCCAAAACTGCAGCTCTTGTGGGGTGTTCCCGGTCTGCAGTGGTCAGTATCTATCAAAAGTGGTCCAAGGAAGGAACAGTGGTGAACCGGCGACAGGGTCATGGGCAGCCAAGGCTTATAGATACACATGCATGGGTGTCCAAAGCTCACGGATACACGTGGGAAGCGAGCTACTGTTGCTCAAATTGCTGAAGAAGTTAATGCTAGTTCTGACAGAAAGGTGTCAGAATACACAGTGCATGATGGGTCAGGAATGTTTTGGCAGCAAAAGGGGGACCAACACAATATTACGCATGTGGTCATAATGTCATGCCTGATCGGTGTAGCTCCATAGTTTCTCTGAAGTTTCAAATATTCGAGTGCTTTAATTCCAACAAATACCTCCACTGCCAAATGCTTTAAAATCAATATGCGCTAGATATAACAGCAAAAGAGCAATAGACCTCTGAGGGTTATGATGTAGGGCCAGAGTTGGTGGAACTTGTGTGTCCAGTCTTATTTCATGGATAGCAGATGTCTCCCTTAGCCTGCAATAAAGCCTGGCACTTTCTGATGCACAGCTCCATTGATTGTTTTTTTTTTTGTACAACTTGCACACAGATGCACAGCATATGCTAAGTTAAGTATATTTTGAGTCAGAAGGGAAAATATGCATGGTGTCAAAAAGTAGTGCATTTAGTTACGAAGGAGCAGGGAGGACGAGGAAGTTTTTTGTACAGGGGAACGTGTAGCAAACGTATCTAAATGCAAACAGAATAAACATCAGTGTTGTGGTTGTTATAGACTGTTTTCTAAACTGTGCCCTCATCGTAGAAAGGTGTATCTAGGCTAGTGTATCTGTAAAATTCTACTATGTAATTATGTATGTAAAATATCTTTTAAGGTACAATGTATTCATGTTTGAAAGACACATATTATAGATATAAAAGTATAAACTCTAGTTTATTTTCATTATTCTAAGGGTGTAGGCCAATATTTAGCAGTTGATCTAATTTTACGCACGTTAATACTAAAAACTGAAATCTGTATTGTTTAACGTTTGGACCGTCTTTCACACAGAATCCGTAGACACTCGTTCATGTGGACTGCATGGACATTTTCACTTGGAGTGCATGGATGCTCTATTTTGTGGAAAGCATGAACAATTTTGAAACTTGGATTGTTCCGACATTCTGTCACCTGGACTTAATGGACACATTCATGTGAAAGGCGTGGCCACTTTCACTCGGAATGTGGACACTCGCTTTGAATGTGCGCACAGTTTCATCTGGAATGCGTGGATAACATTCAGGTGAAATGCGTAGACATTTTCACGTGGAATACGTCGACACCTACGTGGAATGCGTGGACACTCTCTCACAGAGTGCACGCTGGACACTTGCATGTAATGCATTAACACACTTTCACGTGGAATGCGTGGACACTCTCACACAGAGTGCACGCTGGACACTCGCATGTAATGCATTAACACACTTTCACATGGAATGCGTGGACACTCTCACACAGAGTGCACGCTGGACACTCGCATGTAATGCATTAACACACTTTCACGTGGAATGCGTGGACACTCTCACAGAGTGCACGCTGGACACTCGCATATAATGCATTAACACACTTTCACGTGGAATGCGTGGACACTCTCTCACAGAGTGCACACTGGACACTCGCATGGAATGCATTAACACACTTTTATGTGGAATGCGTGGACACTCACACAGAGTGCACGCTGGACACTCGCATGTAATGCATTAACACACTTTCACGTGGAATGCGTGGACACTCTCTCACAGAGTGCACGCTGGACACTCGCATGGAATGCATTAACACACTTTCACGTGGAATGCGTGGACACTCTCTCACAGAGTGCACGCTGGACACTCGCATGGAATGCATTAACACACTTTCACGTGGAATGCGTGGACACTCTCTCACAGAGTGCACGCTGGACACTCGCATGGAATGCATTAACACACTTTCACGTGGAATGCGTGGACACTCTCTCACAGAGTGCACGCTGGACACTCGCTTGGAATGCATTAACACACTTTCACGTGGAATGCGTGTTCACACACGGTATGCCTGAACGCATTCGCTCAGAACGGGCGGACATTTCCAGGTAGAACATGTGAAAACTTTCACCTGGAATGGATGGACACACTTTCATGTGAAATGTGTGGAAGATTTCTTTCGGAATACACGGCCGCTCTTGTGAAATGCATGGGCACTCTTGCATGGGTGCATCATGCTGACACATGTTGCGTTTGTGTGACTGAGGAAGTGGCCCTGTCCTCTGCATATGGGCCGAAGGGGTGACTTCATTTACCATGTCCCTGGACAGTAAACAAATAACAAACTGGCATTTCTGCTATAAGGGTTCCCCTTGTGCTGGATAACCGGTTTGTCGCCTTCGCAGTATTATTTATTGACATGAACAATCGCATGTTAAGACAGGGTCTCATGTTCTGTAGCGTATTTTCTTCTCTCTCTCTTATTGGCCCACAAACCGGTTCGAGTCCGCTGAGGAGCCGGAGGGGTGGAGCGCGCGCGCGCGCGGAGCCGGTGGTGTGACAGAGAGCCCGTGCGCACGGCACAAGCGTTTTAACGGAAAGCCGGTTCGTTACACGTTAACTCTCGAGAGAAGGAAGCGACGGAGAAACGGAGAGAAATGCGCACTGCTAAAATCCAGGTATGTAGCGTTCAGATATATCTCTATATCTACATATTTATGACTAAAGCGTCGTCTAACGTTAGCAGTTTTAACCGGCTCGTTTCTTACTCTTCGAAACGTCTCATGAGACGAAGCGGGAATGATTTTATTACACTAACAGGCGTGTAAATCTTCAGCTTTTGACTTTGATAAAGCATGCTTGTTTTTTTATTCATGCATACTGATAATAAAAATGTAAATATCTGGTCCTTAAAACAAGTGCGTTAAATGGCTAAGGCTGAGGAACTTCGTGCTGAAGAGCCAGGCGTTCTTCTCGGATGTTTTAGAAGTAAATAAGTGGATGTGTTGCTGAGAGAAATGCTCTTTTTTTTTTTATTGCATGCCGAGTTGTTCGGTGTGTTTTGGCATCGGAGTCTATCCCAACCTGTTACAGATCTGCACACTCTCAGAAACAAAGACACCAAACTGGACTGGTCGCTTTTTCTTCTACATTAACTGAGTATCTTGTTCCTGGGAAAGGGCAGGTGGCGTACCTTTAAATACGCCTTTAAGGCTTTAAATAGATACGTTATTAGTCAACATTATGTACCTTATTTTAATTCATTTATTTATTTAAAAATCCAGTCTAGTGAGAAGGAAAATTACAGTTTGGTACCTTTAAGCTTAGTACCATTAACAAAACCTTAAAACTGATCAGCATCTCTTCTACAGAGGAGCCATGGGTTTGGTTTGAGGCTCAAGTATCCACAGGTCATCAGTTGGAAAAATGAAACGTTCTTGTTTAGTGATGACTTTTCCTGAGATAAATGCAAACATTTTACAGATAAAGAGAGCGCGCTAAAAATCTACATAGGTGTCGAGTTGGAGAGGATCTGCAGATGCACACACACCGTGTGAGAGCACGGAAACAAACACAATGTGAGGTGGCAGGTGATGACGCCAAACACACGAGTGTGTGCGTGTTTTGGTTAAAACACAGTCGGTAAATATCCCGGCTGTCAAAATGCGTTAACGTTCTATCATAATGTGATGTCTGTTTTAATAACCGTAATAAGATTTTAATGTTTATTGTGCATCTCTTCTATAAAGGAGTACACTGCGAGATGAAAACTAAATGTGGATTTCTAGTATCCCCAGGTCATTTTCCTCCAGACATTAGTCTTTACCTTGTTTGTTTAGCAGCTAGTGATCACCTTTGAGATACAGACAGTGCCCTGGAAAACTTACAGAGGCCCATGTTGAGCTGAAGATGATTTACAGATGAATCAGATCACGTACAGATCTAAATGATCCCAATGTGTGGTGGCAGGTGATGATTGCAAAAGTGCCAGTATGTGTATGTGTGTGTGCATGGTGATAACTCCGCTATCTTTCATCGCTTTCCACCGTCTCTCCTCTTTCTTCCTGCCCTGTTGGTGACAGCCAGAAAACAGTGGGGTTTTTGTAGACTCGCCAGCATGAGCTCCCAGCCATGCCAGCACAGTGGGAAGAGTGTGTAACATAGTCTACACCGCATGAAACCACTCCATACTGGACCACAAAGAACCACATCACACACGCACACACACACACACCATGCAATCACAGGCACCTTCAGTGACATTCGCACACTTTTCTGCACTGCTGTCAGCTTCATGACCGGATCTGTGTTATCTCTCTGATGTAATAAACTGTGACTTTTTTAAATAATGATTTGTCAAAGTAGCAGAAATCTTTTAAACAGTTTAACTACTATTATAACACTACTAAGTCTTTCTACTGTGCAAATGTGATTTCTCGATTGCTTGAAGCGCAATTTCAGCAAATCAACCCAATTCTAATTAAGGTGATAGTTGAGTAGTTTGAGAAAGAGTGAAACTGGCTGAAATATATTCCATGGCTTTTTTTAATACTCAGACACGCTTGAGGTAATCCCACTGATCTAAATAATTTAATTATGACCCCTAGCTCTAAAACGGACCTGAACTCTAGTATACTAAAAAGAAAAGAAAATGTAGAATTATTTAAGAGGACCCTAAGGGCAACAATATTCCCATAATTGTGCCTCTTCACCCAATTGTGAACTGTCTATACACGTGACTGTTTTGTACAAAACACTGAGATTACACACTGAAATGCCTGCTTTTGAGTATAAAACGGATCCAATGACATTGAATGGCCTCAGTCAAGTGTTTTACAGTCTTCGTCTTCATAATCTGTTCTGTGGTCAGCAGCTGCAGCTGTGTTTAATTCACAGCTCGATTCTGACCGAGTGATGTGTGCGTCATGGGTCAGTCTGCGCTCAGCAGCACGATAAAAATACTGCAGCCACAATACTGTGCGGATTACAGCGGAAATCTCTCGCCCTTTCTTTCTCTCTCTCTCATTCTCTCTCTCTCTCACACACACACACACACACACACACACACACACACACACACACAAAGAGCTGGCCTGCCTTGGAGCTGACACTTAAACAAAAGCATTTGCAGCCTCCGAAAAAATACACAGCTGCAGCACAAAGCAAATACTGTCATTATGCAATTGGACTTTATACAGGTTTTATCAAGACTCTCTGTATATACAAAGATGTAGGTTAAAACTAGAGCACTGCTGGAAATCTAGACCAACGGAGAACCTGGTCAATATATTAAAGATTCATAATTGTTTCAAACAATTAATTAGACAGCTACGATCCGATACTTAGGATCGGTATCGGGCCAATAAAAAAAAGCAGAAAGGATATTAAAAGGAAAAAAGAATGAATTAGATCCAATCATGTAACAGCCTGGAATATTAAATAAATAATCAAATATAACAGCCAGAGAATTGCTCGCAGCACAACAACATAAATCAGGTAAAAGTAATACATGCGTTAAAAACAGTAGCCATGTGGCCGAAAGTTAACAAGCTGTGAGCTACTCAGCAAAACATATGTGTGGGAGTTGCTCTCATATCAGCTGTGTGGAAATACTTCACACTAAATGTTGATTCCATGTACAGATTTGTTTTATTATCTAGATTTAAATGGTTAGGCTAGATTGAATGTTTTTTGTTAAGTTTGATTTTACTATATGAACACTTAATTATATTTATTTATACTAGAATCGATTTGTGTGTGAATCAAAGTAGCTGCATTTAGCTATCTATTTTTTTTATGCAATTTAATTTCCCGTAATTTAAAAAATGTATTTTAATCTTAGTAGTTTTAAGGAAAAAATATTGGTTGGATATGAGTATTTGCTCACACTCTAGGTTTCAGTATTGGTATTGAAAAATCAAGATGGTATTATCTCATCTCTGAAATGAACTTTTATCTCTTAATGAATACTGCATGAAGTGTGTCTGGAAATCTGCTTAAATAGAGTGTTGTCTATTACAACTGTATTAGAGCACACACACACACACACACGCACGTGCGTACACACACACACACACACACACACACACACACACACACACAAAGGCCTCTCTAGAGAAGATTCCACTCCAGTACAACAATGAGCAGTTCTGTCTCATCTTCTGCCAGGCCAAGGTTGTCATAGACACCATGAGATGTACATCAGCCTCTTTCATTAATCACTGTGGCCATTTTATTCATCATCACCGAGTGATTTATTTCAGTCAAATCAAACATTCTTCTGTCGTGCACAGATTTTCGACTGAATGCCATTTGTGGTGGACAGTGAACAGAAAAGCTGTGTTGTTCATGAGCATGGGGAGTATTGAAGAGCAGCCGTATGGCACTAAACTGCAGCTCTAAGACTTTCTTACAACATTGTGGAGTTGGTCACAGAATATCCCAGACCCTATACTATGAACTGCTTCAGTGTGTTTCAATGGCTGTGTAAAAGTGAAAGATGCCTGAAATCCATCTCTGCTTAGGAGATTTCTTTAAGATTTCAGCACATGCAAAAGTGGTCAGCGCATGCAAACCAGCTCCTGGTCAGGGCCCTGGACATTTGTTTTTTTCACACAAAGTAGTCTTAAGGCGTGACTTTGTTGTGAAAGGCGGACAAGTTTAACTTCAACAGACTTGTGTGCATTTTGAGTAAATCTTGTTCAGGTTTTAAGAAAGGTTCCTTTAAATGTAAATGCTGTGAAATGTAAGAAACAATGTAAAAATTACAGGATGGGTAACTTATATGGCTATTCTGGTCAGGCTTGCGGTGTATCTGGAGTTTATCCTGGTAACACTGGGTGCAACACTGGGAGAGAAATCACTGTTGTTCATGTACACAATGTTCATGTATGAGACAAGTTTGAGAACTGTTATGGATCAGTCAGACTGTAGAAAAAATAATCTCCAAACACAAGTGTCTGATGAGAAATATTTCCAGATGTAGCTCTTTTTAGAAGTTGCTATTCCACTTGCCATATAGATGCAATATCAGCTGCTTTTGTCCCAACATTCTCTGTGGTTCTACACCACATGATTTGCCAAAAGAAAAGACTACGTAATGTAACGATCACAGAAGTTCAATACAGAGCTACGGAACTAATTTTAGCTAGTACTCATGAGCCCTAATAAAAGATTTTAAAAAGATTTTTACATGAACAAACACAGCCAGGGATACAGCTGTGATAATAATATTGTTTGTGTTAATTAGTCATGTCTTATATGGCATAAATGTCCAAAAATTAAAATTTGCTACGTAAAAAACAATGTGAAAAGTGCATATTCATAATCAACATAAGTGAAAAGGTTTAATAATATTTAAAAAAAAAAAGCAATACTAATATTCTAAAAAAAAAAAAATCCTAACACATTGATAATGTCTTTATCATATTAGCCTTCTCTCATTTTGAGTATTGTGATCGAATAATTGCTAATTAATTATTGACACATGAATGTGTCTACCACTCATTAATATATTAATAGTAATTTTACAGCAGCAGAGTGTCTACTGCTACAGCTGGGGTCTGTTAAGGGCTTTTAAACAAGCAGAACCCCATTAACACCAGTGTTGTGTGTGTTAAAATTGTGGATACATGACTGAGACCTTCACTCTCAGCATTACCTCGTGCATCATTAGAGTGAACATTAGGGCAACCATTAGTAGCATAATAAAAGCCGTTACTGTGTGGTTTCTGGTCATCCACAAGTGATGTAAGGAATAAAATGCAGGACGGCACACAGGAAACTAATCAATGGTAGGTTGGTGTGTGTGTGTGTGTGATGTCGCAAAGTGAAATTGATTATTTCTATTAAGAGGATGCATTTAGTGTTTTATTCCTTTTTTTACCACAACGATTTGCCAGTTTTTGATTTATTAATAAAAGACATGATTTTTAACCATGGTTGTATGGCAGATGCTTCACATAATCTACTAATAAATTGATTTGAAAAGGTGTTTTTGTTCATCAAAGAAAATGTGTTGATGACATGAAGTTTGTTAGGACATTAACATTTATGGACGTTTCTGGTGTCAGTGATGTATAAAAGTCACAGTGGTTTGTAAATTCCCCAGCACAGGAGACTTTACAGACAGGAATGTGTGTTTTCCAGTTTTTCAGTGACAAACTAGTTTTTTTGTTTTTTATCAATAACTCGAGGGAAGAATCCGAGATGCTGGTGATAGAAGGGCCGTTTATCATTGATATAACGTAACTGATAACAGGAAGTAACACCACTTGTGAACGTTTCACAACAATAAATGTAACTATAAACCGTTCATAAGTGTGACATGTTGTTCATTAATAAATGAAACATTGTAATCGTAACACTTCAAACTGTGAGGTTATGCACGTCAGGTCATATCACACCGCTCCAGCGTGTGTTTTTATAAGAGCCTCGTTGTCTGATAGGATGAGATATATCTGTGTTCAGTCTCTCTAAGCAACTCGCAACATGTGAATGTAATTTAAAATGATACTAACTAATGTAAACAGGATTACACAAATTTACATGTACCATCTCTCTTTCTAACACACCGCTTGGTGCCTAGTAGTTTGGCTCTAATTAAGCTATAAAAAAGTGCAAAGACCTCCCAGAGGAAGGCTAATCATGTTCAGCTTAGTAGAGAGTGTTTGTTGAACACGGGCAGTTCCACATGATGATCTTTTAGCAGGGCACATTTACCATTTAGGCAACTATGTTCACTGACCTAAATGCTGAAGGCGGCCTTATATAAACAGAGCCATGTTGTGCTGTGTTTAAACCGGTGATCTCTAACCTCCTCCTGGAGATCTACCTTTCTGCAGAATTTAGCTCAGGCTCTAATCCAGCTGAGCTGATCCGGCTAATCCACTAGACTGATTATCTTCAGTTGGTGTGTAGGATTAGAGACTAAAGTGAATTCTGTAGAAAGGTAGATAATCAGGGAAAGGTTGAAGATCATCACTAGTATGTGATGACCTATAGGGGTTTTCATTTTAACTAAAAAAACAGACACGAATTGAATCTTTAGGGATTTTTTTTTAATATTTCCTTCAATATTTCCTTAGAGTTGTGTCCATGTGCTGTTCATGAGAACTGTTGGAAAGAGCATGAAGGTGTGTGCGTGTGTCTGTGTGAGTGAGTGTGTGTGCTGTACTAGAAGACAGAGCATGGAAAGCTGTGAAGAATCCAGTGCTTAAATTGCCTGTTTATTTCCAGACACTGCATCATTTACACAGCTACAGAGGGAGCAAGTGAAGCAGAGAAAGACAAAGGGGGAAAGTGAAACTGAGGGCTTGGAAAGGATGAAACATAAAAACAAACAAAACAAAGTGGTGGTTTATCTCTGCAGAGAAAGAGAGATGATTAAGATGATTAGGATCCTTGGTTTTTGATAACCTTGAATTTTGCTAGCAATTGTCAAATTGTTCAGGCATAACTCCAATCAAAGACAGAAAAATTTTCAACTGACATGCAGTAGAGACTAAAAGCAGGAGATGAGTTCAAACATCCAACTAAAATGACATGAATGGAGTAAAGAGGAAGAGGGGTGAAAAGACTAGAACAGGGCTGACAGGATGTGATTCCTGTTTATAGCTTTTGCCAGTTCATTAGAGAGGATGAGAGAGCATGCAAGAGAGAGAGATAGAGAAAGAGAGAGAGGAGAGAGAGAGTGAATAGAGGGAAGAAGGGAATTTGCAGGAGAGGTAAAGCATAAATAATCCTAAAAAACTCTGCATCAAATTTAATAGGCTGCATTTATACAGTGCTGTGTAAGGTGTGTGACTCTCAGGTGTGTCTGTGTGTGAAAGGGGCAGAGACTGACAGAAAAGGAAGAAAGAGAGAACAGAAAAGCGAGTGAAAGGCAAAGAGAGTAAGCGTTTGAGTGAAAAGAGATAGTTTGAACCAGAGATAGTCTGACAGCGTGACAATTATTCTAGGCTGAATATAACTGTGAGGAGATTGGATTCAGAGCCATTTGATTTGCTACATACATGCACACATTTTAAACATTTACATGGCAAACAAACATATTTACATAGGTGTATAATAGGATATACAAGTTTGACTATTAATTATACTAATGACCTTCAAGTAAAAATAGACAGTTTGTTTTATATTAATCAGGAACATAATTTTTGGCTTTGACATAATATAATTAACAATCAACAGGTGAATCTAGCTAAAGTTCCTAACTAGTAAATATTTATTGATTTGTGCATTCAGTCCTGTTTGTGTTTTAACTATGTATTTGGTGGGATACTACGAGGGGAATAATTATTTAGAGTATAATTAAAATTTATTTTGAGTACAAGAGTGTGAATATTTAGCATTTCAAAGATCTATCTAATTAATGTAACTAATGAGGAGTATAATTTTCATTCAAAATCTGAATGAATACAGGAGTATGATGCAGAATATAAAAGAAAAGCCTCTTGGCTAAATAATAAAATGCTAATCATGATTTCGTGATCAAGCAAAAATAATACTGATTATCATTCAGCTCCATCATGTGCATTACAGGCAGTGCTCATATTTATCTACTGTTTGTACTACTAAAACAGACCTCAGGGTTCAGTTAGAGGTGAAGGAAAATAATCTGCATCAGTTGAAGCATACAGTGGATGAAAGGAGCTATTGTGTAGGATGTGTGTGTGCGCAGTCTCTACATTCACTAACACACAATTTGTGTAGTTCTCTCCTGGAATTTGGTCTACAAATTTAAAAGTAGCGTATGTTTTTGTTAGGAATCTTTCTGAATGCAGGTACCACAGACAAACCTACCCCCAAAATGCCACACAGCGAAGGGAGAATTAAACCTCAGAGCAGGATATTTTTCAGGGCAGACTTACTACCAGCGAGCGCCCATGCCACAGAGATAAATACAACAGGTCTGTTATAAAAAGGCTGGAGATCAAAATCAATCACAAGATGAAAAAAGAACAGTCTGGTCCCATCTGCTTCAACAAATGAAACATAACTTTGTTAGAGTGTAGCTGAACTGCTAAGAGAAACATAAAAAATGGCAAGTGGGCAGCAACTAGAACAGGAAACAAAAATAAATTCTAACCCACCTTGTTATGAAAACGTATGCAAACACACAGCATTGCAACAGTCCAGGTCTCTGATGGACAGTCTTATCCATCACATTTATGGCCAATAACGTGATCATCCTTAAAGGCACGCCAGGCCTAGTGTGTTAAAGGGCAGGTCAACCTTCAATTTTTGTTTCACATACTACAATATCAAGCATGGCTCAGACTCAAGGGAGCCAATTTAAGAAAAAAAACCTCAGAGAACAAGGAAGGAAAAAGAACCAGTGTGTCTATTTGTGTGTATAGATTAGTGTCCTGTTCAGGGTGGGAGAGAGAGCGAGAGCAAGAGAGAGAGAGGGAGAGGGAGAGAGGGAGAGGGGGAGAGAGAGAATATTCAAAAGAGGAGTTTAAAGAAGTCCACTGTTTAGAAAATTCTATGATGGAAAATCCCGTATCTTTGCTGTTTCTGTCTTGTTTACCCTTTACCCTCAACTCTCCTGTTCTGTTGTTCCCTGTCCTCCGCCACTGCCTCTCTCTTGGTCTGTGGTTGTTCATGCTAAAAAGGCTGCTGTGTGCGGCTCCGCGTTGAGAGGCTGGTCACATCCTTCTGTGTCTGTACATCTCCCACAGATTTTCCCTCCCATTGCTGAGTTATTCTTGATTACCTTTAGCTAATTATCATCAGATCATACACACACACACACACACACACACACACACACACACACACACACACACACAAATTACTATTCAAAGCCATAGTCACTTTAAGATCTGTGCTGTCACCAGGCCGGAGGGAGGGGGGAAAAAAGCCTGGTTTCCAGACACCTCTCATCAAGGTATTTTATGGATAATACTGGCAAAACACTTTGGTGTAGCAATTACGTTCTTTCTCCTTCTTCTGAATGGTACATAATTAGACTGAGCCCTGAGGACAGGTTTGATATAGAAACTCTGAAGCCTCATTAGTTCGTGATCCTGATCTAGAGGATGGAGAGGAGGAAGATTCAGATTTGAGAAATGTGACAGTGATATTAGTGGCCAAAATATCTTAATAATCAAGCAGTCCAGAGGCCACCATTCTACCACTCCACCACTCTAAAGCCAGACTGGGGGACAGATAGACAGAAAGACATGTAGACATGCCCACACACACACACACACACACACACACAGGCTGGTCCACTACCCCCATGCACATGCACCATATCTACAGTACCAGAGCCTAAGGGATACACTGTAAATCATATTAAGTGTTTTGCTACCATTCTCATGTACTAGATATCACACACAAATTACTCTGTCTGTTTACTCTGTTCACTTGGGTCTGTATCACAACACCATATATCAAGTCCTGCCCTGAATTAATAATGAACTCGATCTGCTGCAGAATAATTATTTCATGATGTACTTTAGTAATATTTTATGACAAAGCAGTGTGAGGGGTCATTAAGTTTTCATGTTCCTTCATGAACTTAAGACAAAGAGTGTGCAAGCATATAAGTGTGTGTGTGTGTGTGTGTGTATGTGATGAATTCAGGCACTGTGTTGGGCTTAAATCCTACTTGGCCTAACAGTAATTTTTGCCTACAAATTTCATTGCAATGGATTCATCAATCTTCCTTCTTCCCTTTCCTTCTCCATCTGGCTCTCCCTCACTTTCACTCTCTCATTCCCTCAGTCAGTAAATGAGAAATTGAAAGCCAGAGATGGGGAGGGTTACGTGCACAGGTTGGTTAAATGGTTTCCACACACACATACACACACACACACACACACACACACAGAGGCTATGCTAACATATAAGCACACAGGGGACATTAATCACATCTTTTCCATTTACAATTTTCTAGAGAATAGTTTTAACTACTGAGACCAAACAAGCTGTACTATATAGCTGTGTTCCAAATAGTGCCATAAGCCCTGAGGCCCTCTTCCAAGTCCACATTTTGGTGATGTCATTGAAGTGTAGACCTCTAGTGCACAAGCGACCAAGCACACAAGGGTGTAAGAGTGAACATAACAATCTGGCCATGTCCAAGATCACACTGACAAACCTAAACGATGTACTAAAGAAAAATCTCCAAATAAAACAATTTATAGGTCATAAACACTAGTTTATTAAGCGAGTTTCTTTTACAGAATTTGTTTAACATAAGGTGTTTCACTAATCCTGCTTGATACATATACATTATTTATGAAATTCACTTTAGGACTAAGTTTATTTGTATGTGTTTCTTCACATCATTGCCTTTTAATATTACTCTACTATATGCAATAAGCATTGGTCTTTACAAACCCATCCACAGTGCCAGTAAAAGCAAGTATAGCAGCAGCCGTGACAAACTTCCATCGAATCTGATCATCGCATTCTAGCTTACACTATCCTAATAAAACGGATATAGACAGAAAAAAAGGAAAAGGAGACAAAGGACAGGCAAGCTATAAGGACAGAGAGAATAAGCACAAAAAGGTGAGCATATGAGAATGCATATGAGAATGTAGAGTAGAGTGTAATGACAGTGTAAATGGAATATAAAACATAGCCAGCTCTGAGTGCAGGACAGATGGAAATGCATCTCAGATTCAGAAGTTCATCTTCTGCATATCAATCTATCATTCTGCTCCTCCCCTGTGTACCAACAATCAGCACAGTTTCACTAAAAATCCCCAAATCCATTATTGATTTTAATTAACCCACACATTCATTATTACCACAGTGAATCATTCTATGTGAATTATCTCTGAGCTGGAAATGTTCACTGTCTCCCCACGCAGGTCAGTAAAGCTCTCCAGTGATCCATTTCCACCTGGCTCGCTCTGCATGTCAGGAATATTGTTTTTGAACACTGCATCTCTGATTGATGCATAGCAAAACCATTAGATTGTGAGTCCCTGGGAGAGACTTTAAAAAAGAAAAACTCTTCCAAAACATAGCCACATGTTAGGACTGGGAAATACATCATAGTGTTGCCTCAAAAGATAATACTCACCAGTGTAAAACTCTGGGTCCCGTAATGGCCATTGTGATAAACATAAACACAAAACAATCAAATATCTACACACTACAATTTTAGACTCATGCCATGAAATTATTGAGGCATCTGTAAATGTCTTTTGTTTTGTTGTTGCATAATGAGGCATTTTGTGTGGTGATGTATCCATCCTGTTCTTCAGCTCTTTGAACAAAGTGACCCAGTTAGTATTAATATTGTGTTTAGGTCTGGGCTGTAGCTTAGAGCCATCTGTAAAAGAGATTTTCCACTTAATTCTGCATGCTGAATTCTTTTCACTCCCCAGTTTTTAAAGCTGCCATTTTGTCAAGATGTGGCCTTTTTAAGTACTACACTTAGACTATGAATGCATTCATTCACCACTGTGACTTCTGTGCTCCCAACAGGTGATGGCTCCTCAAAATTGATGCAAGCAGTTGTTCCATCCATCACCATGTGATGTACAATCAGAATGATGACAATGCCTTTGGCTGAACTGAGACTTCAACTCAAAACATCAGCTACAGGTTCTTTTGGTTTTGGAAGTGGTGACAAACACTGACTGCTTTGGCTGGTTAAGACAGCAAACCTTCTTTTCTGAATGGAGTAATCCTCGCCTCTGTGCCTATATTTTACAAGAATCCTACCAGTAATGGCTTCGATGGCCATCCCACACTGAAGTGGCACTGAAATCCAATAAGACTGAAGATTTTACCACAATCTTATCTCAATACTGAACAGTTTGATCCATCTGAGGTGGTACACCGACACCCTCATACACTACTACATACGCAAAAAAGGACCACCAAATTCACTCAAGCAGGTAAGATATTTTTTTCTATATTCATCTATTGTATATATCCGTAGTCTTTTAGTTAGCATGTTCCATAACACAAGAAGAATTTACTTGAGAGTAAAGGACAAAAACTTCAATTAGAGACAAATTCACCCCAATATTGCATTTTAAAACAAAAACAAATAAAATGTAAGGAAAGAAAAATGAGCTAGATACCTCCTACAGTAACTCCTACAAACAAGATCTTTTCAAATAGTGATGGTGAAGTAGAAAAAGATAACACTAAAATACTACAGACAGCTGTAGAGATAGCAGGAGAAGAGGGCTGGTTAAGAAACTGACCAGTGATTAAACCATTTAAGTGTAGGGAAAAAAGGAAATGAGCTGTAATGAAGGTGGATAAGCGGGAGTGTAACTGTATTCATTAAGAACGTGGAGTAAGAATCTTGTCTATAAAGTCATGGCTGCAGTGTTAAAGCATGCACACACACACACAGCATACTTCTTTTTCTACTATAATTATATCTATCTATCTCAATAGATAGATAGATAGATAGATAGATAGACAGACAGACAGACAGACAGACAGACAGACAGACAGATAGACAGACAGATAGATAGATAGATAGATAGATGTTTAGTTTAGGATGGATTATGTTGGCATCTGCTAATTCATAGGCCGCAGTGGGCTCAGGGTCACCAAAACTGGACAGTTAAAGATTGGAAAAAGACCAGGCAATTTTTTTCTAATCTTTACCTGTCCCATTTTAGTGAGTCTGTGCTCACCATAGCCTCAGATTCCTGTTCTTGGCTGATAGGAGGGTAACTCTAAATGCTATATGCTGTTGCAACCCATCCAGCTCAAGGTTTATGTTTTGTATGCTTTTTTGCTCACAGCCGTTGTAAACAGTGGTTATTTGAGTTACTGTATTCTTCCTGCTGGCTCGTACAAATCTGGCCATTTTCCTCTGACCCCTCTCACCGACAAGGCATCTTCTCAAACAGAACTGTCGCTCTCTATGTTTTTTGCACCATTCTGTGTAAAACTCAAAAACTCAAGAGACTGTTTATATGAAAATCAAGAAGATCAGCAGTTTCTGAAATACTCAAAACAGCTTGTCTGGCATCAACAGCCATGCCATGGTTAAAGCCACTGAGAACACATTTTTCCCATATATCAATTTGAAATTCAAAAATATGGCTACCGCAATCACCATCCTCTTGGTCTCCCTGCTCAAATACAAACACTATAAGCCTGGAGAGACAGTTGATTTAGTCTAAAAATACCCATATGTATACACACTGAGCGAACAATTAAATATGACATTTAAATTGCTCTCTGTTTTCTGCCAAAGTACCTCTTTTCATGACTGGTAACAGTCGTAAATGGTGAGTGTTCTTTATAATACTGCTTCATTTTTAAGAAGCAGTGATGTCTCTGGAGCCGATTTAAAGAAAATGAATTTTCTAAATCTAAAAGAAAATCATTTGTTTGGTAAATTAGTTTCTTTAAAATACATTGCACTTGTTACGAATTGTTGTCAATAAGCATAGCAAACCGTATGCAAAATTATTTCTCACTACTAATCTTTCTCTTCACCTATCTGGGAAAACCAACTCGATCGGTTTTGCATGTGAGCTAGCTCTGTTCAAGGGCTTGTTTTGCATGTAGTTGCTGCCTGAGGCAACAATGTGTGCAGCCGAGGGGCAGCTAACCAACTCCCATCTGGCCTGGCCAACAACACAAACAAGGCCGACTACACCCCCACGAGAGAGCAGGCAGCAAAAAAGAATGAGGCCCCAACAGAAATCTCACACACCTTTGCGCTCAAAACATGTAAGAATACAAACAGGTGGTGTTGTGCCCCTTTTGTGGCTTCATGAATAAAAAATCCAAATGGATAAACTTTCAGCGAAACCTGAGATAAGGCTTTAAAACAGGCTGAATTTGGATTAAGGCTATTGTTGGTCTCACACTCTGTTCCACTCAATTAAATGAGAACTGTTCATAAATGAATTAACAATTCAATAAATAAAATAAAAAAGATCAATTATGCACATTTGATAGGTAAATAGATAAAAACACAAACAAATTATAGGTTCAGAATGAAAAGCTGATGAACTAATAAATAAGAAATATAAATATTTATTTATTTATTTAATTGTTTTCCATCCTTTTTTTCTGATTTGACTGAACACATTTTTCAATTACACTTTGTTGTTTTGATTTAGCAATTGTGTGAGGACAGAGGTCCTGTACTCCTGTCAATTATTTAACTACAAAAGCTTTTACAAACTGTCACTGGCTAGCTGAGGATACAGCTTTTCACTGACAATAACGTTAATCACATCGGGGACTGAATGAGTCAATGCAGTAATCATCTGCAAGTGAATTACAAAAATGTTTTCTCTTTGTTCACAGAAGCAGAAGGTTGGTATTAAAGACTAATTCCAGAAATTTAAATGGTAAAAAAATACACTACCACTCAAAAGTTTGGGATCACTTGCATATTTCAGCTTGATTTCAGCTACAGAGGAAGACTCCATCAGCCAGTCCATCTTGTGGGAGATGCTCCAGGAAGCATGGGGTGAAATCTCACCAGATGATCTTGAAAAATTGACAGCTAGAATGTCCAGGCTGTAATTGCTGCAAAAAGTGTTGTTGTTTTTTTTGTTGATAAAGGCAAAGTTTGAAGAAAACATTCATCATTTCCATCAAAATCATTATTTCTAACTCTGGCATGTCAGCATGTCCTGTTCTTTTGCTATATTTTCTATTCAGACTAATTTCTTGTGTGTTTCCTTGGAAAACAATAACATTTTTTGAGTCATCCCAAACGTTTGAGTGGTAGTGTAAGTAGGGCTAAAACTGTACATACTGCACACTTCATATCTGAAACATTAAAAATGCTGATACCAATTATCAAAAAAAAAATAAAAATCAAAAATACCAATAGCTCCATCATATGATAACCAGATGAGCACTGATTTCCTTGGGATTTTGAGGATTTTTTTATTGTCTGTACAGTGTTTTCAAAAATCCTCAAAATCCCAAGGAAATCAGTGCTCATCTGGTTATCATATGATGGTCCATATATCTATCTTTGGCTTATCTATTGGTCCATATATCTATCTTTGGCTTATCTGTACAACACAACTCACCTACAGTCAGAATATCAATGTCGTCGTTACATATAGTGAGTGAAATAGTACATGGATTAACAATAAAAATAGCTAATACCAAATAATGATAATCACCACACACACACAGGAACCATGTACTAAAATATAGCTAATGAGATTCAGTGTAGAAGTGTGATTTGTAAATGTGAATCAGAATGCACAATCCTGAAATCCTGAAACTTCATGGCTTATCACAACTGTTTCTTTGTTGATGGCTACTGCCAGTGTCAGTCATTCAGGCACATTCATCCAACATTGACTTATTTACCACTTTCACACCATCACTTGCAATTTGGTCAAGTTGTCAGTCGAATCCTGTTGTACACAACCAGTTTAACCTAAGATCAGCCAGCTGGTGATAACGCCTACACACCCCTTTTTCCGTTGTGTATGAGCTGTGAAATGACTGACAACCATTTGGGATCCTATATTTGTATACGGAAGACAGATAATAAAAATAAAGAACTAAAGAGAAAAAACACTTGACAAGTATGAATTTATCTCTTGGTTATTACATGATGAACAGATTTCCACATTTATGATTATTTTTACCTACTCTTTTTTTGTTGTATTATATATTGCTTTACAGTTTATCCATCACCTTGTCATTTCCTCAGTGCATTCATTTGTTCAGTTAGTTAAATAAAACAAGAAAATTTTTAGCAATCTTTTTCACTTTTTTTTTTTTTTTTTTGCAATAATTTCCTCCAAGGGGAACAGAATGCAAAGTATTCTAGATTTTATCATTTTAAGCAGACAAGATGCAAAATGAAATGTGTAGAAGTAATTTCCATCCTAATTGCAAGTGCTATTCCCTCCACATCTCCCTCTGGTGATGATGAAGGCCTACATAAAACAGACACAGAATATAAAGCAAACCAAGCCTTTATCTTTCCTGGGGAGTCCAGACTATCTCTTTGAATAATTCAACTTATTTTGAAAACAGTTACTGCTGAGAAAGAGTTTCCACAGACAGGCATCATTTGTATTTAACATGTAGTTTCCCATGTTGTGGTTTCCCTCTTAAATCCCATATGCAAATGAAGCTACAAAATTTTGTTGCAATGGAATACAATTTGTACATTTAAGCTACATTTAAAGTGATTATACACTGCCCGTCCAAAAACAAAGTCACACACTCTAATATTTCGTTGGACCGCCTTTAGCTTTGATTACAGCACGCATTCGCCATGGCATCGTTTCGATAAGCTTCTGCAATGTCACAACATTTATTCCCGTCCAGAGTTGCATTAATTTTTCGCCAAGATCTTGTATTGATGATGGGTGAGTCGGACCGCCTCGCAAAGTCTTCTCCAGCACATCCCAAAGATTCTCAATGGGGTTAAGGTCTGAACTCTGTGGTGGCCAAATGACGTGTGAAAATGTTGTCTCATGCTCCCTGAACCACTCTTTCACAATTTGAGCCCGATGAATCCTGGCATTGTCATCTTGGAATATGCCCGTGCCATCAGGGCAGAAAAAATCCATTGATGTTATAACCTGGTCATTCAGTATATTCAGGTAGTCATCTGACCTCATTCTTTGGGCACATAACGTTGCTGAACCTAGACCTGACCAACTGCAGCAACCCCAGATCTTAGCACTGCCCCCACAGGCTTGTACGGTAGGCACTAGGCATGATGGGTGCATCACTTCATCTGCCTCTCTCCGGAACAGGGTAAATCTGGACTCATCAGACCACATGACCTTCTTCCACTGCTCCAGAGTCCAATCTTTATGCTCCCTAGCAAATTGAAGCCTTTTTTCCAATTAGCCTCACTGATAAGTGGTTTTCTTAAGGCTACACAGCTGTTTAGTCCCAATACCCTGAGTTCCCTTCGCATTGTGTGTGTGCAAATGGTCTTACTTTCACTATTAGACATAGCCGTGAGTTCTACTGTTGTTTTTTTACGATTTGATTTCAACAAACGTTTAAGTGATCGCCGATCACGATCATTCAAGATTTTTTTCCGACCACATTTCTTCCTCAAAGATGATGGTTCCCTACTATCCTTCCAGCTTTTAATAATGCGTTGGACAGTTCTTAACCCAATTTTAGTAGTTTCAGCAATCTCCTTAGTTGTTTTCTTTGCTTGATGCATGCCAATAATTTGACCCTTCTGAAACAGATTAGCATCTTTTCCACGACCACAGGATGTGTCTTCCGACATGGTTGTCTAAAAAATGAGAAGCTACTCCTTGCATCAGTTAAGGTTAAATAACTTGTTGCCAGCTGAAACAATCACCCATGCAGTAATTATCCAATGAGAGGCTCTTACCTATTTACTTAGTTAAATCCAGGTGGTGACTTTTTTTTTTTTTGGATGGGCAGTGTATATAACGTTATACTTTAAGCCTATCAAAAATGTCTGTTCACCTTTCGCTTTATTTTTCCACAGGTCCAAAAAGTGGTGTCAGGGAAAAAAATTCCCACCAAAAAAGTTTCCAAAGAAGTTGTGCTGTTTGCAGGATACTGAAAGACCATGGCAGCTGAAAGCGTGATCGAGCTCAGGGACTGGCTGTTCCTGCTTCTCCTTTGCCTGACTTTATTGGTAGAAGTGCTGGAATTTGCAGCAGCAACAGCTGCAATCACCGAGGCAGCACTTGGGGAGGCAGAGCTTCAGGGCGATGTTCCATGTCCATCAGCATGTAGATGTGACGATGGCTTTATTTACTGCAATGACCGTGGATTGAGCATCATACCACCTTTACCGTTAACAGCAGCTGTGCTCTATTTGCAAAATAATCGCATTAATAATGCTGGCCTACCAACCTCCTTAGAACGGCGAATGACTGTTCAAGTAGTTTATCTCTATGACAATGAACTTGATGACTTTCCAACACATCTGCCTCCATCACTACGTGAACTTCACCTTCAGGACAACAACATACGAACTTTGCCTCGTTCAGCTCTTGCACGTTTACCCTTACTAGAGAAGCTCCACATGGATGATAATTCAATTTCAACAGTAAGCATTGAAGACAAAGCTTTTGCAAACAATCCACGACTACGACTTCTCTTCTTGTCACGCAACCACCTTTCAAGTATACCATCAGGGTTGCCATCATCACTAGAGGAGCTCAGATTGGATGACAATCGGATTTCTACAATTCCAACACATGCATTCAGGGGACTTACCTCACTACGACGTCTTTTTCTTGACGGGAACTTGTTGGCAAATCAGCGTATAGCTGATGACACATTTTCACGACTGTCTAATTTAACAGAGCTCTCTTTGGTACGCAACTCTCTTCAGTCACCACCTTTAAACCTTCCCAGCATGCACCTACTTCGATTATACCTACAAGAAAATGCAATGACTCACATGCCAAGAGGTTCATTGGATGGTATGCATAGGCTGCAGAAGCTTGATTTGTCAGGCAACAACCTGACAACCCTTCCTAGAGGTTTGTTCAGGGACTTGGACAGCATCTCCCAGCTACTTCTGCGTGGGAATCCCTGGTATTGTGGCTGCAACCTCCGCTGGCTCCATGACTGGTTGCATGTCCGAGGTTCATCGGTAACAGTGAGGGGTCTAACATGCCACGGACCAGAAAAGGTCAGGGGCAAATCACTTAGGGACCTCACAAGTCAAATGGAACAATGTGAGGCAGGTGTGGATGGACCTGGAGGAGTTGCAGGAGCAGTGGGAGGCGATGGACCTAAAAGAGACAAAGTGGATTCTTCAACTGAAACCCCAACCACAACAACCCTCACTCTTCCCCAGGGTTCTCTCTTCACACTCAGGTCCAGAAGACCCGTACACAGATACCCTGATTTGAGACAGGACAATTCTGCAGAGGGTGAAGGTGAGGATGTTAGTAAAACATTGTTGATCAGTGTAAAGCCTTTAACTCCAGAGACAGCCCATATTACGTGGCAGGCTGCTCAACCAGCCTCAGCATTCAGGCTATCCTGGCTAAGACTTAGCAGTAACCCAGCCATGGGATCTATTACAGAGACACTCGTCCCTGGAGACCGCCGAGAGTATTTACTCACTCAGTTACAACCACGGTCAAGTTATATTATATGCGTGGTGCCTCTTGTTGTCAATAAAGGAAGAAGGACACCATTTACAGGAACAGGCGGGTTGAATTTGAACACTGACTCAGAGCATGAACACCCTGCTTGTGCCAGAACAGAGACAGCAGACCTTCAGATTCAGCCTAGTGCTGATCAAGGTCAGGGTGATCAAGGTACAGATGAATTTTCTGTCTTACCCCTTGCAGGGATTATAGGAGGGGTGACTGCATGTGTTTCTCTGTTTTTAATTTTTGGGATTTTCTGCTGGTATGGACATCGGGCAGGATATCTTACAGCTGATGATCATACTGTCTATGCGCGTGACGTTGTTGGACCCCGTAGTGCTGTCAAGCATTATGATGACTATGTAGAATCTGGAACCATTAAGGACACTTCGATCTTAGAGATCGGAACACCTGGTTTCCAGATGACGCCGTTGGCAGCCCAACAGCCCCTGCAGCCAAAGGCAAAAGTTGAGGACATGACATATATTCATACTATTTTCCCCTCAAATAATACAACCCTTTACAGGAGCACCCTAAACCACACAGCAAATCCAAGCTATGGAACCAATCGTGGATACAGAGAAGGTGGAATACCAGATATAGATTACGCTTACACGTGATAGTCTTTGTAATGTCCCCTATCTTTTCTGGCCACTATCTTTAAGACAAAGTAGCTGAGTAGGGCTTTGTTCATTGTCTTAGGTTCCAAAGTAGGGGTGTGCCAATTCTGATGTAGTCTATGTATCATCTATATCCACAATAATCTCGTTACATTAAAATGCTTGTTTTAAACATATTAAATCAAACAATCAATTAAACAATTGCATAAACAGTTTGTAGAAACACTCCATGAAATCCAAATAGTCTCCGAATCCAGTGAAAACCAAATTTGATTCCCAAATCACTCTCAAGGTGCAAAAACAAAACCAGAACATCTCCTGAGTTTTAATATATTCATCGATTTATTTACGCTTATGTGATATGTCTCATCATAACCACAAGATTACCAAATGGTCTAATTTTCACATAGTCAGAAAGCAGGTTTTCACATGGCACACCCCTAATCCAATGTACCCTTTTGTGCCTCCTTCGGTCTGTTTCCAGTCTATCTGTAAACCGTTACAATTTGGGACAATGATTCCCTGGGGAAAAAATCTAGAACAAATAAGTGCCAGAGATACCATTCTTGGTATTGATATTATTTAACATTGAAGGTTTGGGGAACTTTTATATTTTTTTCATACCTGTTTATTTCCTTCAGCTAAGTCATTTTAAAGGGACATAACAGTAGCATTAAGATAATGTTATCCTGAGGAACCAGGTGTGTATAGTTTACTACCTGTACTGTGTATGAGCAAAGGAAATGGGTGCCTTCCATTTGTTGTTAAGATCTACTATGACAAAAATAACAAAAACATTTTTTTTTTTTTTGTAATTCAGATTATAGGTTCTTACTATTTCCATTACCCTGTCTCTCTTTTTATTTTCTCTGGTATTGTATTTTTTTTTTAATGCTGTGCAATGACTTTGTTTCCAGCCCAAAAAGCTGACAGGGGTGATAACGGTTTGACATTTAGTTGTTTTCTTTCTTTTTATTGGGGAAAGGGTGCCAGGAAAACAGAAAAATTGTTTCATGGTTTTGTGCTTACTAAGAAATTAGTTATTAAAAAACAGTTTTTGCAAAATGAGCATCATATATTAAAAACCCAAGCTAAAAAGAAGCTAGATGAAACGTTCAAAAGGGGAAAAGGCCTATTCAAAGACAATCACGTGAGTAAGACATCTCTCTCAAACTGACAGGCTGACACAGATAAAGCAGTCAATTTGGTACTAACTTAATCCAAGCTAATGGGAAGAGGATATCGATAGAGAATCACTATCTGGAGAATAACATGAGCACTTAATCCAATAAAGGCCATGAAAAGTAGCCAGTGGACATTTCCATGACTCTAACTATGTCACCATGAAGAACCACTAATAAAATCCATCCATGCCCTTATAAAGCACTGACAACAGAAATCAGGTACAAATATAAAAGTAACAGTTATAACACTGTGGACCTCTGCAACTTGTATAAGTAATGGAATGTGGTATAGAATGCAGTCTTTCTTTTTAAATGGATAAGGAGAATCTTGTACCCAAATTATTGGTAGAAACTGAAAGCATTGCTTGTAAAGGTGGAGTGTTAGTAATGTCAGCAAAATAGTATATAGTCCCTTTAATTTTTCTGCCTTTTATGATGCATTTTGAAAGTGAAATATCTGGAGAAATAGCAAATCTGTCACTTTTTCTCTGCAGTAAATAATAAACAGCTTGTTTTTTTCCCATCCGTATACATATCTATATTATACATCAAAATTAAAACAGTTGTGCTGAACAGCATTTCTGTGTTAATTTGAGTTTTACAAATATACATCCAAATGACAACATACTATAAAAAAACAAAGTCATACACAAATTATGGGTAGGTCCTCAACTGGTCCTGGCATTTCATGGAGAATTTTCTAAAAAAAAAAAAAAATATTAAATGACCTTTATGGCACGAGAGTCTGTGAGGAAAGAGAATGATGTGAAGAGAAAGCAAATGGATTGTATTTTTTTTTTTTTTTTAGAGCAGACATATCTTCATTCTGAAGTGTGTGGTAAAGCCTGTGTAAGAAACACATGGATAACAATATAATTGGACAGTGTAAGTGTTCATCTAAGACAGAGAAGAGGTTTTCATAGGCAGGTATTCACAACACCAATTAACACCATTGTATTTATCAGTATAATTCTAGCCATTTATGTAAGCTCATTCCCGGTGAATTATTATCAACAGCAATTAAACATTTATAAATCGTGTATCTCTAAGCAACTACACATTGATTTAATGCATCTCTGGAACTCAGAGCTCTCTGACACAACAGTGTGTTAGTGCGTATGCATGTTTGTGTGAAAGAGAAAGAGAGAGAGAGAGAGAGAGAGGGCAAAAGAAAAACAAGGTTAATCTGGGCTAATTGGTGTGAAAACTGTTGATTTGGCTAAATGATACATAGCACTAACAGGGAAGTTAAACTACCTGCAGAATATTTCACCCATGCTTGGATTCAAGTGAGAGGGCAAATTTTGAAATACAAAATTAACACGTTGACTTCACAAGTTCAAAAACATTAAGATTTCATACAAACTGAGCAAGACCAAACAGGAAACATCAAGTTATTTTGTTTAACAGAGCTATGTAACAAGCTTCCTGATGATGGCCCTGATGATCAGCATGTCTCTTCTTACTCCATTTACCACATTGGGGCAATTAAGCTAATTAGACTAAGAGAAGGCCAGCATTCAAGTTTCCTTCATTTGAGCTAAAGTGGCGATTGATTGGAAGAGAATGGAAGGGGTGGGAGGCTTTTAACGAGGCCTGCAATAATTGCTATGCATGCCTTTCTGCAAGCTCATTGAGTTAGTTTTAAAGCCACCATACTATTCATTAATGGCTCAGAATCTGAGAGTTGGTTCATCAATGCCATATATCAAACAGAATTTCAGTTAACATTCTGCAAAAAATTCCAGATGTTACAGAACATTCACATACAGGAGTGTATCTGCTCATTAACTCATCATTGACACATTCATTTCCTAAACTTCATCTTTACAATTCTATTCCAAACCATGACATACAATTTCAAAAGCTCTAGGCTACTCGGTAGGTAATTAGTAGTAAATGTTAAAGAAATGCATATACTTACTGGAAAAACAGCAGTTTTGTAAGCGTCTCAGATTGCAATGAATTTATTAGGCATGTGACAACTGTTTCCCTCGATCAAGCCTGGCTTCCAATTAGCAACAATATGACATACGCTGAGAGATGTGAGATTTCATTGCGTGAACTCATTTTAAATTCGCTTACGCTAGTGAGAGAGGGCTCTGAACCAGGAGCTTGGAATGCTATGCCTCATTTGCAACAGATAACAGATTTAATGGCTTACACACTCTGACAAATAAGGTGCATTTTCAGACCTATTTAAGGATGTCTACACATTTTCCCCCTCATATGCCCATACGACAAAATAATCTGCATACTAAAGCTATGTAAATTTACTCTCTCTGGGTTAGAGGAGCATGTGAATTATACGCTGTATGAACTAAACTATCTTCTTCAGTCTATCATCCCTTTATTTAAACTACAGGGCCGTTTCTCTGTCTTACACTGGAGTGGGATCTGTAGGTCATATCCCTGGGCTTTTTAGATAATACTGTCAGTCAGGGAAAGACATAAAATAATAATTTAAAAAAAAACAAAAAAAAACAAAACCCCAACCCTCTAACCACATTAACATGGCTCTCTTATCTAAAGTGCCAGGGAAATGAAAACATAAAAAAGAGAAACCTGGTGCTGCATTCTGTTTCAGTCTACAGTATATCGGACAGCGTCCCTTCCATCTGACATCATTCCTTTGCCTCCCTGGGAATCTGGTTAGCAATATCTATTATCTGTGTCCCAAAAATATACATTCTCCTCCTCCATCAGAGTAATCCAAACAGAAAGACTCAAAGAGAAAATTCAAATCAACATGCCAAATTCAATCTCTTTTTTCTTGAGCCAAGGATGCCTGACGATGAGACACGTCCTTAAAGCCCTCGTCTAAGGAAACAGGCACTGTCAGCATTGTTTAACAGAAGTTATATGGTCACTGACGAAACAGATGTTTAAGAAGACCAGAGTCTCTTGAGTTTAAAGTGTTGTACTCTTCTGCATGAAGCTGTTGTTAAAACTCAAAGACCCTCTCTCTGGGCATTGTCATAATCATGTCTACTTTGATTGTGGCTTTAAAGTTTAAAGCTTTAAACACCAGTAAGAAATCAAACATAAATATACACGAGAAATTTTATTAGGTCATATGATTTACTAGGATTTACAGACATCCGTGTATGCAAGTCCCTTTTCTCTCTAGCTCACAATCCACTCTACATGAAACAACACGTCTTAATAAACCAACCTGCAACAATATATCCTCCCTAATTTACTAGATGGATAGAAGGATCAATGGATAGATGGATGGATGGATTTAGTAGTGTAAAAAGGATGTTTACCCCTCCCTGGTCCCTGCCTCTCAGGAGGACAGTTCCTAAGTGCTAGTGGATTTTATGTTGGGTGTATTTTATGGGGGACGCAGGAGCCAAGAGTTGTAAAATGTTGTGAGAAGGAGGAGAGAGAGGACAGGGGGTGGAGGCAATCTTATTGGAAATCCAATCTTTATTGAGAACAACACACAAACAGTCCTCCCCCTCTCCCACCCAGCCTTGCATCTCACACTGCTCTGCCTCTCTCCATCTTGTGATCGATCATCTCTCAGTGAAGTTTCAAGAAAGACGGATATATGTTTGAGGGCACACACTTGAACACACCGCCGCAATATAGAATCAGACAGTTTAGAGAGTGATTTTAGATGAAAATATTCAATTACAGCATGGTGTGATGTCATCAAAACAGAATGTGCTGAATTGTTCTATTACTTTTATACCACTATTTGCACATCCTGCAAATGAAAAGATTTGATTTATTAAAGGCCAACTTTATTACGGTTTGTATTTACAATATTGTGGAACGTCCATGAGAAAAATAAGATCCTACTACTACTTGTGTTATAAACACAAGAAAACAAAAAATTTGATCCCTCTTTAAAGGATAATAAGACACAAAATGCAGCTTGACATGTTACTGATCAACAGTAAAGCAACAGCACCTGTATTCTGAAGACTTTAGAGACTACTGACAAAGTGCTGACTCCTTTTCTGCATGCCTCATGAGGGATTTGTTGTTGTTACATGTTTTTGAATCTATTTATTGTTAGATTGTCTACAGCTGTTATGATAGAAATATTAAAATATGAGAAAGAGAGCATAAAATATAAAGCTTTTTTGTGGTGCTACTGTAAGAGCTGCTGTAATAGAAAAGTAATGAAATGACAATTCGACAGTGCTGAGGTATAAAGGTTTATACATGATGGCACGTATTATAATAATAATTCAATTTACAGGAGTTATTAAGGTACAGATCCTGCATAGTTGCTCTTCATTTAGTTTAACACAAGGTTTCAAGAAGACATCGAGTCTCAGATTTTCTGCGAAGAGCTGTCAAAAGCCTTTATCAATTAAGAAGATTGAACCTTTTAGGGGACAGCCTTTTATTTTCTCATCTGGTTCCTGGTTGTGTTCAGTGATACATTAGCAGGACTACTTGCATATTTTAATCAATATCTCTATGTGAAGGAGCGAAGCAGCACAGTGGGCAAGATGAATATTTCATGTTTGGTTTTAAAAAGGTAATAATGAACAAGTAGGTCTAATGCTTTTAAATTCACATTTCAATCTAAAGGATTTAAATCAGGTAAATTAGGCTGATATTACAGTTCATCTTCAGCTGTCAGATTTGTTTATCTGAAGCCATCTGGGGCTTAGTGATAAATTCTGCATTCTCAATCTGCAGCCGAGTCTCACAATAGTTCGAGACAATAAGAAATCAAATGCTTAAAAGGGATTTTGAACTTTTTTTTGTTTGTTTTAACAAAGACAAATATTTTTATCATCTTTTTAAGTTGCCTGTATTAAAACATATGCACACACACGAACACCTCAATTCATGTATCGGCAAATCAGTTATTATTTTTGCCACAAACATGTACAAGAGTGGTCCCTTATTTGTAAAATTACATTTTTAAACTGCTTCACATATACGCAGTTACAGTTAATCTGAATTTTTAGTGCTGCCCTAAGGTTAATACGAGTTGAAAAGAAAAACAACAACTCATAATTGAACCAACAGAACTAGAAACACCTACAAGACTATTCTCAAATTAATACTGAACACAAGTCAACACAGTGCAGCAGAAAAACAAGCTACGAGCTTCAAAACACCACAACAGGCTATGGCCTGCTCTATAAACACAGCTGACATGAAAACATCGGACAAAAAGGCAACACACAATCACAGTAGACTGAATTTCCTGATTACGTTCTTGAGCTATCTCTGTTGCTGAGACACCGGAAAGTAATTAATTTATTCCATTTGTCAGTTCATCCATTGCATGAACTTCGAAGAGTTTTAGATGTGCTGCTGTGGAGTTTATTGTGGGTTGCGAGTGTTCTGGTGAATCACAGGTGTTCATAAAACTGTGCAAATCCTAGGTGTTGCTGAAGAGTAAGGTGTGAATTAATGAAACACCCTGATTACTTTTAAGCATAATTTAATAATTGCAAGCACATTATCACTCAAAACAGCTTCATCACAATTAACATTTCTGTCATAATTGAGCACTCGTGAGTGTCCTCAGGGGGGTTACGAGCTTTAGAGATACTCAACACTCTCTTTGTGCCTTTAAAATTTTCACCGGATTTTGGTGTGAAGGTAATGTTTATTATAGCAGAGAGCTGTGGGAGTGCGTATGTGTTATGGACTTATTTTTCTGTCTAACAAAAAAACAGCGTATAACAAGAAGAAATGAATGACAAATCCATATTATTATGTTAAACCTACTTACCAGAACATGGGAAATACAGCAAATCTCATTGGAATATACTTGGTTTACAAAAAAAAAATTATTTTAGAAGCTGTATTTCCTACAGAAATTAATTAAGTATTATTACTTATTAATAATTAAGGATTATCCCACTCTTTACTTCTGTTGTCTCGGAAAATGAGTTTATAGGGAACATGTATATCATGAAAAAGAAATACAATTCTAAATAGCCAATTCTAACAGTAAATATTTAAGTAAAAAAAAACAGTTATAGTGAAAATAAATAATTTTTTAAGAATATTAGTATTTATTTATATATAGATAGTGTCTATTAGAATCAAATACAAATAGCTGCCATTCCTGAAACATACCATTACACTAATAATTCACAATTGTCAGGAGGATAGGTGATTGATTTTAGCCTTTACATCATCGGATGCATTAACGGAGGAAGGTGGACAGATTTAAAAGGGGGTGGAGTTTGGATAATAATCACTTTGTATTTTAAGAAGCTGAACAGAGTTTACACTCATCGTCTAAGGTAATAGAAAGGAAATTTGCCTGGCAGTAATTTTATTGTGTTTGACAGAGTGGCACAGCGACTAGCAGTGCCATCTCACAGCTCCAGGGTCTCCAGTTCGATCCTGAGCTAAGTTACTGTCTGTGTGCGTTTCCTTTGGTTTCCTGACACTTCCTAAAAACATACCGGTAGGTGGCTAGGCCGCTCTGAATTGCCCCTAGGTGTGAAGGAGTATGTGAATGTGTAGAAGAGCTCTTCTGATAGACTCTGGATCCATTGTGCCCATGACCAGGATAAAGCAGTTACTGGTGATAAATGAATATACTTTTATTGTGCCCTTTTGGATATCTTATAAAAATTGAAATGAGAAATGTAATACTGGATGACAGTTTTATGTCTCATTTAATATGTTTCTTCCCGTGTAAACACATCTATTAGATAACAAGAAGTAAAGCCGGAATTATATAATACGTTTGCAAAAAAAATCCCGTTCAATTTAAATTACTTAATTCGGCAGTGCATCATGTCTGACAGTAATTATGGACACTGGAGAAGAATAAAGGAGCAGTGTGTGGTTGTGCTTGACATTCTGTATGTTAAACTGGAGACCAGCGTCTGTGATATCCAATAACACACCCCTGCAATGTTTAAATTGTGCGTGTGTGTATATGTGAATACACTAAAGCACTGGATCGTTGCACACTTAGCAGTCTTGAGAAGTCCATTCCAGCAACCAAATTAATTACCTCTAGACAGTCTGTTAATCCTCACGCTTTTACACCGAGGCCCAGCGGCCAGTCGATCAATGCTGCTGAGAGAGATGAATCAGTGTCCTGTCACACTAACTCCTATCCCTATCCCTTCTCTCCCACCTCCTCTCAATAACTTTTTTCACTCGCTTCTTTTGTCTTACGCTCCTTTAATTTCTTCAGCAAACTCCTCTCTAAACTTCAGATAGTATATTAAGCCCTAACAGGTTTCTCTGGATCTGTTAGTATCATGTGTTGCCATCTCAAAGCATGACTGCTCAAACGTTAACACGTCGTTGTCTTGCTCTATAGTCGTTTTGGAAGAGATGATGGACAAAATAATAAACCCTGCACAATTTTACAGTGTTGTGATACCACATTAATGTCAGCACTGCCAAATAACCATGAAATGCTGACACTGATCCTGGCGGCACAACATCTGTGAGACTGATGCGACCATTCTCTATAAAGTGATGTAATCGACAGCAAATTCCCTCTCGAATTGCAGCATATGGAAATATTTCTCTTCAGGGAATTGCCAGACTGAGTGTTTACCAGGCAAACCCCAAGAGTCCCTGCTAGCAATAGCACCGATATGGAAATAAACTTTGCTTCCATCTAGTGGTGATAAACTATTACACTTAAGACACCTAAAGCCATTGAGTGCTGTCTTTTTTTTTTAGCAATACTGACCTGACTTTACAAGGATATGAAATTTAAGATTTTGTGTTGAGCAATCTGACTACAATAAAATGAATTATACTCACAAGGTCAACCCCTACAAAGATTTAAATATAATATCATGTAGCACAAGCAAGATGAAAAGCGTTTTCATTTCTAAACAGAAAAGCAAAAGACAGAAATTAAGCATGTGACTTCAAAGTTCTACCTGAACTCCGTTTCAGCAATCCTGAAATACTGGCACTTCTCAATATACACCACCCTAACATACACTGATCAGGCATACCATTATGACCACCTGCCTAATATTGTGTTGGTTGAAGTTTGGCTGCCAAAACAGCCCTGACTCACAGATCCATGGACTCCACTAGATCCCTGAAGGTGTGCTGTGATATCTGGCACCAAGATGTTAACAACAGATCCTTTAAGTGCTGTAAGTTGCAACTTACAGAACTCAAAGGATACTTACATGACTTAAAGGACTTACAGGACTTAAAGAATACTTTTGATAGACACTGACCACTGCAGACCGGGAACACCCCACAAGAGCTGCAGTTTTGGAGATGCTCTGATCCAGTGGTCTAGCCTTCACATTTCGTCCCTTGTTAAACTCGCTCAGATCATTACACTTGCCCATTTTTCCTGTTTCTAACGCATCAACTTTGAGGACAAAATGTTCACTTGCTGCTTAATATATCCCACCCACTAACAGGTGCCATGATGAGGACATAATCAGTGTTATTCACTTCACCTGTCACTGCTCATAATGTTATGCCTGATTGGTGTAACTTCTGAATATAAACCTATTTCGTTTGAGTTGTCCGATATTCTCTGTTCAAAAGTGTGTCTGAGTTGCTGTGTTTATTTTCAGGACTGAGGATATTAACATCACCACTGAGGCACTTTCTGACAAATTCCTCTTCCTTGTTTAGGTTATTTCCCTCGCATGAGCAAGGTTGCATGTCAGCTGTCCAATGCTAAAGCTAAGTTTGCTTCTCTGTTTGACGGTTAAATGCGGTTACCCTGTACTTGTGAAGTTCAGTGCCTTTGGGAAATTCCCAGCCTACATTAGATTGGAGTGAGGTGAAATGGTGCTCAGGGTTTGAAGCCTTAAAATGCGACAGTAAAGTCTGGCATATCAAGCACAATAGTTTTCCATCTCTTTCAACAAAAAATATAAATCCTTCCATTCATCTTAAAACACTGTGCTTATGTTTATATTTACACTGTATATTTACACTTCCATGACACATGTCATGATGATTTCTGAACAAATTTCACAAATCAACCAAGTAGCGTTAGCTCATATTGGCCGATAGGCTAGATTACATTGGCTCGCGCCTTGACTAAATTTCTATTTCATATTCTGTAGGATTGCAAAAGTGTAATGTTGTTTCAGATATCAGAAAAATTACTGTGGAAGCCAGAATTCAACAAATTTAGATACGCCGTGCAATAACATATGGGTTCAATTTATACTGTTAACATAAGCCAAACATGTACAGATTGAAGCCTTAAAATACTTAATATACACCTTGGTAATGTTAATGCTTTCGGCTGCTCCCTGTTCGGGGTCGCCACAGCGGACCAACTGGTCCGCACATCAACTTGGCAAATGTTTTATGCCGGATGCCCTTCCTGACGCAACCCTCCCATTTTTCCGGGCTTGGGACTGGCACTGCATCCAGTGGCTGGGGTTGGGGCATTGGCTGGGAATCGAACCCGGGCCTTCCACATGATACGCGAGAAGCCTACCACTGAGCCACCAATGCCCCCACTTAATATACACATATACCATGATATTATACTCCCTTTTTATTTAGTCAGTTTTAACTCACAAGAAGGATTTGCCCACATTCTGAGCTTATATGCTTATATATCAGCAGTACTTGCAATATATTACAATAGAATAGACTAAACTTCAATAAGACATCTCATCCATGTGGCTTGTTTGATTTGCTGTCTAAGAAAAACATGAGGGCAAGACTGAAGTTTCCCAAAGAACACAGAGACAAAGGCCAAGACTTCTGGAATAATGTGCTTCGGACAGATGAGTCTAAAATTGAATTATTTGGACACCATAACAGGGCATGTTTAGCGTAAACCAAATACAGCATTTCAGCAAATGAACCTAATACCAACTATGAAACATGGAGGTGGAAGTGTTATGGTTTGGGGATGCTTTGCTGCAGCAGGACCTGGCCAGCTCACCATTGTAGAATCCATTATGAATTCTAAATGGTATCAGAAGGTGCTTGAGGAACATGTAAAATTGAAGCTAAAGCAGAACTGAACCTTGCAACATGACAATGACCCAAAATATACCAGTAAATCCACGAAGGACTGAAGGCTGAAAAGTAAAAAATGGAGAATTCTGGAATGGCCAAGTCAAAGGCCAGTTCTAAATCCTATTGAGATCCTGTGGGGTGATTAGAAACGGGCTGTGCATGCAATAAACTCCTAAACATCACACAGCTGAAAGAATTCTGCATTGAGGAGTTGGGGAAACTTCCTTCCAGTCAATGTAAGTAACTGCTAGATGGCTACAAGAAACGTCTCATTGAGGTCTCAATGGAGGAAACACTAGCTATTAGGGCATAGAATGTCGTATATAAAATGATATGCTTCTCCTAGTACAGTAAATAGCATCAAACTAAGGCTGAAATGATTAAAAAAGGAAAAATTATTTATCATTATAATTCTCTGATCCATTTTGAGAGATGTCTACTGCTGACCCTATTACGCTAATGAAGCCTATGGATTTCTTTCATTCAATAAAGTCTTGTTGAAACAAACGGTAGCTACAGTGCTAGTCTGTTAACATTTCATAGCTAACTAATAATAGCCAATTAACAGCTGATTTAATTTGCCAAAAGTTGCAACGTGACTACACCTTTTTTTGCCATTTGTTAGTTGATTATTTTCCAATAACAGCACATCCAGAGGTGTTTCCCTCTCATACCACAGCAATTTGCAAACACTTTCAATTTTAGATGTAATATGACAGAAATGTAACAGACAATACACATTTCACCCTCCTAAGTAATAAAGCACTCGAGACTCCTTCCATAAATGTTCAATAAACCTTTCTTTTACAGAAATTTTCACCATATTGATTTTTTTCTTTGTTTAATAATAACACTTTAATTTATTATTAGTCTTAAATTTTCAAACAACCGTCATATTATATTGCTGTGAATTAGCCTGTGGTTTGAGTTACAAGCCAGCACTAATATCAAGGCTGTTGTTATATAAAATTAATAAACACCTTCTGATCAATCAGATTCAAGAATTCATCATTGATGTGGTATAACCAAGGTTAAGCCACAGTTTTACTTTATATTCTTTTTCATTTTATGGTACTTCAAATCAGAACTATGAATTATAATTTTGTCTTTTTGTTGTGCAACAAAAATTATTTTTATTGCTTCTTTTGTAGGAACGTGAAACATACTGTCACCTCTGTATTCTGTGACTGTAATATACATAACTCCTGGATTTATACTTATATATTCATTTTCTGTTCAACTGTCTCAGATAGAAAAACAACTGTGAGCTAATGCTCCAGCCATAGCGGGTCTGAGCATATAGTATTAGGCACACCATGACTTAATGCATAATCCTCACCTGCATTGGCAATTGCATCTATCTCCAGTTTGGTGATGTCACCACGAAAGAGAGAGATTTTCTGATTCAGTTCATCGTGGGCTTTGTACAGAGGCTTAGCAGATGCAGTGTCTAGTCACCAAAAAGGGGAAAAAAAAATGTTCAGTGTGATAAAATTGGAATTATTCAGGAAAGGCTGAGCAAACAGCAATGCATTCTAACACATAGAACACAGTGTTCAAAACTAGTCGTCTTTCAAAACATTGCCCTGCAAAGAGGTTGGGGTTATGGACATGTGGTGAGAGACCTTTATGGAATCAGAGACAGGTCTATCTATTGCACTTGTTCGCCTGCCTCGATACAGAACAGGAGCTTTCCTTTAGAATACTTGCATTCTATATGACTTGTGAATGGCTGAAGAAGCAAACAGGAGTAAGCTACAGTTTTAAGCCAAGCAAACTTGCCAATGTTGCCATTTCCAGCTGTGGCCAAGATCAACTTCAGTGACGCATAGCTGACCTCACATCGGGAATACAGCTAGTGGGCTACATCAATTTGGCTTTAGGAAATGTATCATAGATTATTGCATATTATCTACAGTTAAAGGCTGAGTGTTAAATGTTAATTGTTTTGGGGCATAGGGAGAGAAAAGAAAATAATAATGTAGCTCACTGTAAGGCATATACAATAGCAGAATATGTCTCAACTAAATGCTAACGTTTTTATCCATGTGGGCATATATATATATATATTTATATATAAAATGGCCTAATGTGGAGTTTCACAGTAAAGTGCATAGTTACTTCAAGACCAGAATTGACAAAGACTGAGCTATACGATTTCTGTGCAAAATTATGAAGCGAAGGTGATATAGAATACAAGAAGCCACAGATCTTATTTAACTGGATTGGCCTACACAACTAAACATTTTTAAGCACTGCTTTAAAAAATTTACAACTGCATTTTTTTTTAAGGCAGAAGGTGTTTTATACAAGAGCCATATTATAAACAGGGTGTGTTATTATAAATAAAGTGTGTGTAAGTTGGGTAGAGAGCTGATAAATAGAGGTGCTAAATCTTCATGAGCTAGATATAAGTATTTAGCTACCCGAGTGCTTCCAGACAGGAACCTTGTCCAGGGAGATGTAGTCAGTCCTGTACATCTCTCTCCTCTCCTTCACACTCATGGACAGAAGTTCCTCTAATATGGCACACAATGTAATGATACAAGGCAGTAAGTCACAAACACACACACACACACACACAAACTGCAATAAAAAAACTAAAGCTTTAAATAATTCGTAAAAAGGTTAATTGAGACATTTAATCCCTCATTGATTTAATCTATTTTAAGACCATTAAGGCAATGTGACTATACAGTCTCATTAAAATATCAATAATGATATTTTAATGAGACTGTATAGTCACATAGACAGAAGGAATTAAGGTTTGTTGTAAATACAAAATTGGTTGTTAAAATATTAATGAGTTAAAAGTAACTGAATGAAAGATAAATCACCATACCTATGTTTTTGCATTATCTGCTTTTATTTTCTTATTTATTTATTAAAAAGCAAGTTAGCATACTCTACATTCGCTTGGGCCAGCTATCTGCTGACAAAACACAGACCGAGTTGACCATCTTTGCCAGTTGGTAGGCTATATAATCCAACTTCCTTATTATTGACAGAATTAAGTAAATGTTTTATATTTCTGTGCAGCACAGTGTTGCAATGGTTAGCATTGCCATATCATAGCTCCTGATACCCCCAGTTGAATTCTGAGCTTGGGTTTCTGTCTATTTGGAGTGTTGCATGTTTTCTCTGTGTCTGTGTGGCTTTCCTTTGGGTTCTCTGGCTTCCTGTTCCAAAAATGCTGTTTCTAGGTGTGAATCAGTGTGCAAATGTGTGTGTATAGTGCCCTTTGGCAGACTGGTGTCTCATACAGGGTGTATTCTAGTCTCATTCCCAGTGCTGCTGGGATGGCTTCCAGATCCACTGGAACCACGGACTGGGATAAATTGAGAAGTGGACAAGCATGAAGGAATAACTTGTCCATGATGTCACATTAGGACTAATTTAGAAACTGTTCCCTTTCTACCAGTGCTTACCAGCTGGCAAAGATGGCCTACCAGTTTGACCACTTTGAATTGTGTTGTGGCAACTGGTAGCTGGTCAGTCCAAGTTGGATTGTGAATTTGGGTTTAAGTGATGATGCTAAATTTGCCTGTTTTTCACCTGTTTCACCGAGAATAACACTGTGTTTAAAAAAATATAGTAGTACACTACATTAAATTGTCCCCCCAAAATATTACACCTTGAACACGCCCCTTTATTCATAATCAATAAAGAGGCGTGTCTGAGCTCTTCTCAGTTGACCTAAGCACAGTAAAGCAACTCACTTTTCAACTCTTTCCAGTCACTTTTGTCCGAGTCTAAGTTGATAGGTGGACGCGCGGCCATGGCACAAACCGCACTCGAGCTCAGCACGGCGGCGGAGACACCGACAGCTCCGAGCAGCACCGCGACAGAGCGCTTCCGACTGGACACACCACTGGACACACCACTGGGCGCACTAACACGTTTCCACTCGCGGCACTTGGAGGTCACAGAGGAGGTGGAAAACTTCTCCGAGCGTGTGACTATATATATACCTCGGCGCGGTGTATTCACAGCGGGGGTAAATACACTGAACTTTACACGACTCGAAAGTTGATGCTTTTCCAAAACACGAGTGGCTAGTTTGGGTATTTGAAACGCCATAACCTGAATTAGCAGTACTGTTCACAGTGCTTTCACGTCGGCCAAATTTATTTTCAGTCCGCTTTATTTATGATAAAGCAGAAATGTAAAGTGTGCGTTCGTAAACGGTGAAAGCGAAAGTACAGCGTCCTTTGCGTGTGCAGCGTCTATCACTGGGAATGTACCATTAAATAGGGGTCCAGTGTATGTACACTTCTCATTGGACTGTCGAGGTGTCTTATTATCCTACACTGCCGTCTAGTGGTCAATACATTCAGCTCCAAACTTTTTGAGTGAGATAATAATAAAATGTCCGGTTGGGGTTCTCAACATTTTTTGCAGCCAGGTTTTACATAAAAAAAAAAATGGACTGTGATTCATGATACAACTATTCCGTTATCATGCGGATATAATGTCAAAGAGCACTGATGTAAAGTTCAGTACTGATGTACAACGATCAGGCATAACATTATGACCACCTGCCTAATATTGTGTTGGTCCCCCTTTTGCTGCCAAAACAGTCCTGACCCATCATGCACTGTGTATTCTGACATCTTTCTATCAGAACCAGCATTAACTTCTTCAGCAATTTGAGCAACAGTAGCTCGTCAGTTGAATCGGATCACACAGGCCAGACTTCGCTTTCCCCACGTGCATCAATGAGCCTTGGCCTCCCATGACCCTGTTGCCGATTCACCACTGTTCCTTCCTTGGAGCACTTTTGATAGATACTGACCACTGCAGACCGGAACACCCCACAAGAGCTGCAGTTTTGGAGATGCTCTTATCCAGTGGTCTAGCCATCACAATTTGGCCCTTGTCAAACTCGCTCAAATCCTTACACTTGCCCATTTTTCCTGTTTCTAACACATCAACTTTGAGGACAAAATGTTCACTTTCTCCCTAATATATCCCACCCACTAACAGGTGCCAAGATGAGGAGATAATCAGTGTTATTCACTTCATCTGGCAGTGCTCATAATGTTATGCCTGATCAGTCTAAAGCTAAATACTTCTACTACTAATAAGGTACAAAATGTCAAAGATTACATCTAAATTAAGTTAAGCGTAATGGGTTTAGGCTTTCTGGACTTCCCACCCAGAACTATGTTGGTGACAAAAGAAATTAATTAAAGTTAATTTAATTTAATTGAAGTTCATTTAAAAACCAGTTTAGATATTGTGCTTTTAATCCAGAGTGTGTCCCCACCTCACACCCAGTTTTCTTTGAATTTACTGTGACATTGACCACGATAAAACAGTTCTGGAAAATGAATGGATGAATATACTATGTGGTATCACCCAGAAGATGATGGGTTCCCTTTAAAGTCTGATTCTTAAGGATACTTCTCAAGGTCATGTAATCTGGGTTTTTTTCCTGGTTCGCTTTTTAGGAATCTACATCTGGATCTCAGGAAAGCTGTTTGTTACATGTCTATTGTTAAAAGCCTCGTGCAAATAAATTGATTTAAAAAAGAAAAAAAAAGCATGCTAGTTTGATTGTCAAAAAACCCTCCGAAACAACACCTGTCAGTAATGTAAGGAGCTTTCCAGTGTTATCTTGCCATTAAAAAAAGAATAATACTAGAGACATAATAATAATAATAATAATAATAATAATAATAATAATAATAATAATAATATAAATAATAATAATAATAGTAGTATACTTACAGTACAATTACAGCCTCATAGATCACAGGATCCCTAAACATCATGCTAAAAACCAATGCTTGATAGAACAAGTTGAGATGTTTCATAGACTTTTTTTTTTGGATTAAAGCAGGACCACACAAATATTTCAACACAGAGAACAGTGTTTGATATATGAACTTAATATTGCATGTAATGCAATACATACAGGTGCATCTCAATAAATTAGAATGTCGTGGAAAAGTTCATTTATTTCAGTAATTCAACTCAAATTGTGAAACTCGTGTATTAAATAAATTCAATGTACACAGACTGAAGTAGTTTAAGTCTTTGGTTCTTTTAATTGTGATGATTTAGGCTCACATTTAACAAAAACCCACCAATTCACTATCTCAACAAATTAGAATACTTCATAAGACCAATAAAAAAACAGTTTTAGTGAATTGTTGGCCTTCTGGAAAGTATGTTCATTTACTGTACATGTACTCAATACTTGGTAGGGGCTCCTTTTGCTTTAATTACTGCCTCAATGCGACGTGGCATGGAGGTGATCAGTTTGTGGCACTGCTGAGGTGGTATGGGAGCCCAGGTTTCTTTGACAGTGGCCTTCAGCTCATCTGCATTTTTTGGTCTCTTGTTTCTCATTTTCCTCTTGACAATACCCCATAGATTTTCTATGGGGTTCAGGTCTGGTGAGTTTGCTGGCCAGTCAAGCACACCAACACCATGGTCATTTAACCAACTTTTGGTGCTTTTGGCAGTGTGGGCAGGTGCCAAATCCTGCTGGAAAATGAAATCAGCATCTTCAAAAAGCTGGTCAGCAGAAGGAAGCATGAAGTGCTCCAAAATTTCTTGGTAAACGGGTGCAGTGACTTTGGTTTTCAAAAAACACAATGGACCAACACCAGCAGATGACATTGCACCCCAAATCATCACATCAAGCAACTTGGGCTATGAGCTTCTCCACCCTTCCTCCAGACTCTAGGACCTTGGTTTCCAAACGAAGTACAAAACTTGCTCTCATCTGAAAAGAGGACTTTGGACCACTGGGCAACAGTCCAGTTCTTCTTCTTCTTAGCCCAGGTAAGACGCCTCTGACATTGTCTGTGGTTCAGGAGTGGCTTAACAAGAGGAATACAACAACTGTAGCCAAATTCCTTGACACGTCTGTGTGTGGTGGCTCTTGATGCCTTGACCCCAGCCTCAGTCCATTCCTTGTGAAGTTGACTCAAATTCTTGAATGGATTTTGCTTGACAATCCTCATAAGTCTGCAGTTCTCTCAGTTGGTTGTGCATCTTTTTCTTCCACACTTTTTCCTTCCACTCAACTTTCTGTTAACATGCTTGGATACAGCACTCTGTGAACAGCCAGCTTCTTTGGCAATGAATGTTTGTGGCTTACCCTCCTTGTGAAGGGTGTCAATGATTGTCTTCTGGACAACTGTCAGATCAGCAGTCTTCCCCATGATTGTGTATCTTAGTGAACCAAACTGAGAGACCATTTTGAAGGCTCAGGAAACCTTTGCGGGTGTTTTGAGTTGATTAGCTGATTGGCATGTCACCATATTCTAATTTGTTGAGAGAGTGAATTGGTGGGTTTTTGTTAAATGTGAGCCAAAATCATCTGTGTGCACTGAATTTATTTAATACACGAGTTTCACAATTTGAGTTGAATTACTGATATAAATGAACTTTTCCACAACATTCTAATTTATTGAGATGCACCTGTAAATAACCTGCTAGTTTTAGCTTATGAGGAAGTGTCCTACATACTTCAGCACATAATTCAGAAATTAATCAACAGCAGAGTGCTATGGTGCAGCCCATCACAAAACAGACAGTCCTTATCACCCTAAAGGTTATTATTTTCCCACAATAATATATCCTCAAGTGTTTTATTTGTCTTATATCACAGCGGTTTGGCAGATTACAGCTTGAGTGTGAGCACAATTATTTATTAATTAAAGAATGACATGCCATACTTTTTTAAAATCAGTAAACTGATTAATAAACTGATTACAAAGGTCTTGTGAGAATAAATTAGCACATAACGTTTATTATGTTTCAGGGTTTCATGTAAGATCACTAAGCCTACATTTATTCTGAGGATTATCATCTGTAACATGCAAATAGAAGGCCATATAATAGCTTGTGACAATTCAGTGAGGTTACACTGCCCTCTAGTTATAAACATGAACAGCAAGTCTATTTAGTGACACTGGCAAATACAGTACCGTAAAGCAGAAGGTATTGATGGATCTTTTATAAAAATAAAAAAAAAATTCATAAATAAAGCAAAGTATAGACTCCTTGGAAAAAGAAAGCAGACCTTTTCCAAAGATTCTATTAAAAACCCTAACTGTCCTCTCTATGCTTGTCTAATTTAAATGGATACAGATTGTACTACATCAGGCATTTTTGTGGTGGGTGAAAAGGCAGCGCTGGCATGAGTCACTGTAGCAAGAATAAATTGAAGCACTATTAATAAAGATGTTCCTTCATATCTGCTTTAATAGACCAGATAAACAGTTATTTTAGGTGCTCTGAGCTCTTATAGGAACACACCCAAGAGATACTGTGGTCACACTTTCCGTTATACAGAACTGACAGAACAGTAACACCCCTTTTCACATAACTACAGTGGCACACATGAAAAATCTAACAACTTCAGTGTGAAGGCAAGCAGGAAGATATAAGTCACTTTCAGACGTGAAGACACTGCACTTAACCAAAGACAGAAAAGGTAAATATATTTTATTACTCGTTTCACTGATGACAGTGTACTTAATAGTGAGAGTCATAGTTATTTGATATCAAGTAGCAGGACTTCTATTGAAAGTGACAATCTATTCAAAACTAATCTGACTGAAAAGCCTTAAAAATGACAAAATAATCATCCATATGACCTTAAAAAGTGCATGTGAGAAAATACATAAGTGTACCTGTGGAAAGGTATGTCCATTTAATCAGTTATGATCCTGGTATAAACAACAACATTGACGACAACATCAATAACAATAATATGAATAGGAATATCAATATGTACATAGAGTAATGTTTTTAAAAAATGTAAATGTAGAATATTTATGGGACATCATCCTTAATTTAGTCTTGTGATATAAATTGATTAATAACATACATAAACACTCTACATCTTAAATATTGGAAGCAAAATACTTTACTTCAAACAGCACAGTTCTACCATCATCTTAAATGTATATAATCTAAGGAAATGAAGATGATGTCTAATTCATATTCAGTCATTTATGAAAGTTGCCCAGTTATATGAAAACATGTACTAGTAAAGAGTAAATTATACACTGGTTTGTCCTTCTGGGGATCCTTAAATGTTCTGTGTAGGATCCTACTACAGAGGATTTTCCTTACAGAGCAGGTTTCAGGTAAGTCGTCTTTAGAAAGCTTAACCATCTTTAGAAAGAACCTTAAAGAAACCTTTATCTTCATTTTGATATGAATGTCGTTCTGATGAAGCTAATAAATAAAATACGTTGCATGAACAAGTACAATATGCACAGTGGTCTGGTCATAGCGTCTGGGTCTGGGACATGGTAAACATATATAGATAAACATATTTGAATCATATAAGTCTATTTGTTATAGTATTCTCTGGGTCCCCACCCTTCCCCATTTTTCTGTGCTGGTGGGGCTGTGTGTGTACACATGCCTGTGTATGGTTAAAAGCGGCTGTTGATCTTAAACTGAAAGAGGAAACATGTTTTAGTGTGATTGTAGTAAAAATGGGAAGTATAGTGTATTGCAGGTCAAGATTTGGAAAATTAATGTCATTCACACAGGGGGATGTGTGTGGAAGGAAGTGTGTGCATTAGCATGTGATAGACAAACCGAGTCATTCTTTTTAACAGCATGCATCATAAGCTATCTTATCATCAGAACATTATGTAGCACATGTTTGTTTTTTTCTGGAGAAAAAGTAAGCATGTATTGAATGTCTCTTTCACATTATTAATTCCCAAAAACACAAGTACACATGTACAATCCTTTACCCATGTAAAGGATTTGTATTATTTCTATTATGTGCCTTTATAGTCCGGTTGATACCAGAGCTGCTCTGCACATATTTAGGTTTTATGCTATAAAGGTTTTATGCATATATAGGTTTTATGCCCTGCTATATGGGGGCAGTGGTGGCTCAAGTGGTTAAGGCTCTGGGTCGTTGATCGGAGGATCGGGGGTTCAAGCCCCAGCACCACCAGGCTCCACTGTTGGGCAATTGAGCAAGGCCCTTAACCCTCTCTGCTCCAGGGGCGCTGTATCATAGCTGCCCCTGCGCTCTGACCCCAACTTCCTCAGCTGGGATATGCGAAGAAAAGAATTCCACTATGCTGTAATGTATGTGTGGCGATAATAAAGGCTTCATGCCCCCACTTATAACACTAGAAGTATTAAAACAAGGGCTGGAAATAAACAAAGACATATTTATGGCCAAGAAATAAGCTCCTTCACAGCTTGGCATGTAGAAAGGGAAAGCTTCCCAATGATATTGACTGGAAATGAAAATCTGCCTGGCAGACAGCAAAGATATCTGAAAATGACAAACTGCTCCTTTAAACATGCTCAGATTATTTCAGTATCTTTTGCACTACTTTATGAATATGTCCATTAATTGAGATTCTTTCTTCTATTGCTTATATTCTTTCTCTCATTTCATTTGTTTTCTTCAGCTCCTTGAGGATGGCGGCGTGGGACCTGTCAATCACTGTGGAGGACTTGGGCCCTGAAGCTCCACCCCTTAAAATCAGCGTAACCTCTGACCTTCACATAGGAGGGGTTATCCTGAAAATTGTCGAAAAAACACGTGAGCTATATCCAATATCATACATCCTGCATGGTTGGGAGAGTTTAATGGTTTATAACAAAATAAAATTGTTTTGTACAAACAGACTTCACAGCAAAGATTATGAGATACACATACAAAGTCAAATCAAATAATTCATATTTTAACATATTTTGAACAAAACAGGATCCTTAAGATGCTCATTTATACTGTACATGCAGTAAGAATATTCTGATTAAAACCCCTGCATTAATGATTGTATATTCTGACCTCTTGTATTAGAGATGCAGAAGGACTGGTCAGATCATGCGATTTGGTGGGAGCAGAAGCAGCAGTGGCTCTTGCGGACAGCCTGGACACTTGATAAATGTGGGATTCAAGCAGATGCTCGACTTCTTTTCACACATCAACACAAGTGTCTGCGGGTGGGCCTTCCTAATGGAACCACATTGCGGCTCCCTGTCTGCTTCTCCAGCTCCACATTCCGAACTGTCCAGGGAATCTGCAGGATTTTGAGTAAGAGATTAAACATGGGGCTGACGTTCAAAATTACAGCAAAGAATGCTATCTATCAGGGTCTCATAGCAGATGTATGAAACTATTCTATTACTATGAATAGTGTGTCTTGATCAAAGCAAAATGCGCCACAATTCAGTGATTGCATCACAAATCATGCTAACTTACTTGCTATGGGCATGCTTTTTGTTATGTAACTTATTTTGTGTCTCATACACAAAAATCCTAGTCAGTCTGATGCTGTCTAGCTAACATGAAGCTTATGATGTCAGCTAGCGGCCAGTTATCAATGCAGTTAGATGAAGGGATAGGAGTAGGTTGGAAGTGTTTTCGATTGCATTTTGTTTTTGTGATAAGAGTGGTCAAAGTGTAGGTGTTTCTGTGTATTCTTTTACTTTTTTGGGTGGTGGAACTCCCACAAAGTGCAATTTATTATCTAGTATAGAAAAAACGGTATTCAAATGTGGGTGGAGAGTGGAATGTTGGTGCAATGGGTAGTGTTGTTGACTCCAAGTTCTAGCATTTTCAACTTGTATTACTTGAGTTACTGTCTGTGACATGTTTTCCTCATGTCCATGTTTGTTTCCTCAGGGCTTTCCGGTTTCCTCCTAACTCACAAAAACATGCTATTGGCTACACTAAATTAATCGTAGGTGTGGATATGTGTGTGAATGGTGCCATGTGATGGTGTCCCATCCAAGGTGTTTTTCTACCTCAAACCCAGTGCTTCTGGGAAAGCTTTGAATTGAATGAATGAAAGGTTTGAGTGACTTTATTCTGTTTCCATCCATCTACGTCTTCCTTTCTCAGACATCCGCCATCCAGAGGAACTGTCTCTGCTAAAGCCAGTGGAGGAGAAAAAGAAAAAGAAAGAAAAAGATTCTGTGGAGGAGGAATACGACCTAACAGACATACCACTAACATCAGGTATTTTGCACAATTGTGTAACATAAATCCTTACCTTCTCAAAAATAAACTACCCCCCAAAATACACTGACTATACATTTTATCTAGTGGATAAGATCTTTTTTTTATCATCTAAATCAAACCATACTTTCAGGATCAGTTCCATATCTGTATAATGGCATGCCGGCTCATTTCGCTGACTCCCCTAAAGCTGAGGCTGTCTATAAGACTCTGTCTGTGTGCCAGCCGTCTCCTACTCCAGAGACCATCGCTAAACTCTACCGACCAGCCAGCAAGGTGGACAAAACACATATCCACAGCAGGTATGAGCAAACACTACTGAATAAATCTCCAAACTTTGAATGCAAAACATTTACACTGCGTTCTTTTTTCATTCAGATGGCTGGATTCATCACGTTCACTCATGCAGCAGGGGATACAGGAGAACGATAAGCTGTGGCTCCGCTTCAAATACTACACCTTTCATGACATGGATCCCAAGGTGTGTGTGTGTGTGTGTGTGTGTGTGTGTGTGTGTGTGTGTGTGGTGTGTGTGTGTCTGAGTGCCTCTTTTTAAGAAAATCTCTTATTAGTCATAACTGTACAATACAGATGATAAATTATCATAGGTATGCTAGAAATACTGGCTCAAAACTTTATTTCTGACAGTACGATCAGGTGCGTCTGACGCAGCTGTATGAGCAGGCACGCTGGGCAATCCTGCTGGAGGACACCGACTGCACTGAGGAAGAAATGATGCTGTTTGGAGCCCTGCAGGTTGGTTCATGAGAATACAAGTTCACAAAGCTCACACAGGAAACAAAGGTCAGACTTCAGGATAACTTAAACAAACCACAATAAGCAGGTAACACCCACTAATCTAGCAGCAGTGCAATTTAATGTGTTTCTATAGAGTGAAAACAGAACAGAAATTTTGTACAGGAAAAAAAAACTGCTCATGTTTTTAGTCCTTTTGTGCACAATATATGAGCATCAGTCAAAGATTGAAAAAAATCTTTCATTAGATTGTTGATTATGTTCTACTTATAATCACAATGTAATGGTCTTTGCTCATCCCTAAACACCTTTTGCTTGCCACCAGGCACAAGGCATCATATAATGAACTGACAATAACATTTAATTTTATTCCTACATCATAATTAAAATAACATTTCCAGTAGTGATCTCTTTGCTATACTTTTGTTGATGATTCCTCTCTCTGTTTCTCTTTCTCTTTTCTGTGTTCAGGATCTGTTTCAGTCTTCACACCTTTATAACAGTCCTTCTGGTCACAAAGTCAAAGGCATAACCCGTTACAGCTAGGTGATATATTAGATGGCAGAGTTAAAAAAAAATCTCATAAGCTGAATATCAATATCGGTTTTGCTTCTTCATTCTGTTTATTTTTCTTACAACCATTGGTGGTGCTGTCATGTATGGTTCCACGAAAAGAAGGTTCAGAAGAAATCTCAAAATATTTGTTAGCAGTTGATTTCGTAATCTGTTGAGGACATCAAAAATAAAACCTTTTCGAGCATATCTTTCACCCACACATACTGTATATAAATAAACTGTCTCTATTCCTCTTTCAGTATCATATAGGGAAGATGTCACTGGCTCAGGATATCAGCTCCACACAAGGCATGGATGACCTGGATTCTGCCTTGAAATCTCTTGAGGTCAAGATAGTGGGAGAGAACAGCAGCACAAACCAGCTGGTAGGCAGCTGATTAACTGTTTATACACTACCTGATGTACCTCGTTATATGTTACTCATTAGTCTGCTTTGATACTGACATACACTTGACCATACAAGTGCAGTTTTAAGAAAGGTATTTGAAGTTTTGACTACTTTTACTATTTTAAACAACTGTTTAGGATAACTTGACTCCACCAGAACTGAATGACTACTTGAAAATTTTTCGGTAAGACTAACTATTTATCTTTTGTTACACGTTACTTTTTTTTTCTAGAACTAAAAAGGGACCAGAATCATTTATTGTGAATAATTTTAATTGTTTTAATATTTAGGCCCAAGAGACTAACTCTGAGGGATTACAAACAATACTGGTTCAAGTTTCAGGACACTTCTATCTTCTATTACAAGAGTAAAGAGGAAAGCTATGGGGAGCCCATCCAGCAAATGAATCTGAAAGGTAAACACACACACACACACACACACACACACACATTTGGTACAGTTACATTTATACAGGTGTGGCCTTTACATAGTTGAGATAACAAAAGAAGGATTTTCTTAAGATGGAAAATGCCACATTTTCAGTTGAATGCTAAAGTTGGCATGCTATAAGGACAAACAGACAGGGGGCCTGAACTACATTTAACATTAACATTTCTGGCATTTGGCAGACACAGACGCCCTTATTCAGAGCGGCTTACAGTTTATCTCATTTTATACAACTGAGGGTTAAGGGCCGTGCTCAGGGGCCCAGCAGTGGCAGCTTGGTGGACCTGGGATTCGAACTCACAACCTTTTGCTCAGAAAGAGCAGAAAAGATTGTTTCTTATCCATATGGAAATTGTGACTTCAAATCACAGCGATGCCACAGACAGCCATAACTGACTAGCATAGGTATTTCAAGAGAGTATAATTGGCTGTGCTCTCTGGGTGGAAGGTATGGCATACTCTCTCTCCCTCTTGACAATCACAGTGACCAAGCCAAATATGGGTATTTGTGAGGTCATATATATGCATACAGAAGAGGTCTGATTCCACCGCATGTGCTATGATGCAGTATGATGAGCTGCAGTTTTAAAATATATAGTTTATAAGCATGCGGTTGGCTGACTTCACATCTCAGAGGAAGCAGGTTTTAGTTTTAGTCACCCTTCCTGGATCATAGCTGTTGTTCATGCTTTACAGAATATGTTTCTGTTGATTTTTTATACTGGTTTGAATTAGTATCTTGTTGCAGGAAACACCATACCACATAATTCTGTTGTAACATTTCAAAATTTTATATCTCTATTCAAAAACCATAGGGGGTGTAAACATTTGCCCTTGGCTGATATGTCATTATTACATACTGAGGTACACAAGCTGTTTGTAGTGTTGTCAGCCCCTGACAGTAGTTTCTGTACCCTCACAAACTCATTTCTTTTTATGTGAAAGCGAATATGTCTTCTAAAGCCTCAGGGTTGTGTCTCTGCAGGCTGTGAAGTGGCTCCTGATGTGAACATAGCAGGACAGAAGTTCTGCATCAAACTCCTCATCCCAGTGCCAGAGGGCATGACGGAGGTGTATTTGCGATGTGAGAATGTAAGTGATGACACTGACTACAGCAAGATGCCTTGGGAATCAGCTTAATGCAGCATTTTAGAAAACAGACATCATGCTGTGAACTTACATCATGCTGTGAAAGCTCATGTTTTACTTGACAGGCACAAAGCAAAAAGTTGTATGTTGTAAAAGCAACATGTTAAATCAATTTCTGGCTTCTGTGCCAATATACCTGCTGCCAGCTCTCTACTTATATGCTTAAACTGTTCACAAATACTTACATCAACTTTATAAGAAAGAAATGGACCTAGGTAGTCATTTTACTGTTCCATACTTTTCTTTCCATGTCCTCTCTCTCTCTGCAGGAGAAGCAGTACTCTGAGTGGATGGCAGCCTGTAAGCTGGGGTCTAAAGGCCTGACCTTGCTGGACAGTTCTTATGAGAGTGAGGTGAAAAACATCCAGACCTTCTTGGCCATGCAGCGCTCCAGTTCATCTGTTTCAACTGCAACTGATGACAACATTAACACACTGAGCCTTGTCTCACCTCGCTACACAAAAAAATACAAGGCCAAACAGGTACAATCAGTAATAATCGGATAAAATAGATTCTTCATGTCTACTATAGAATTTTATTTAAGAAGAATGTTGGACATCATATCCCAGGTAGGATTAAGCGTCTACTAAAGATCAGTAAATGAATGAACAAATGCATAAATAAATAAGAGTTATGTCAAAATGCATTTTAAATAGGAATTATAGAATTTCATCCCAATGAAGTGTCATTTTTTTTTAAATCTACAAAATGTAAAACAAAATGAAGCAGACATTCATCTACGCCACTGTCATGATGCACAGAACTCACATTGTAAAAATGGTTAATTATTTTATTTGTAAGTAATAATGTTATCTGTCGTAGTTACAACTTCTGCTTTGTTCTGTTTATCTGTGTAAAGTTCATATTAAGATACATTTGAATCAAAATACAAAACGCAATTCATTCATCACAATTCATGTTTTATATCGAGAAAGTTTCACTCATACGCCAGTAAAAATATTATTCATTTTTATATTAAATACGAACGTTATTATGAATGACAGTAGAAACGTGTTTCATCTTTGACCACTAACACAACGATTCCCTGCCCACTGCTTGTATTTGCAGTTAACTCCACGGATCCTGGAGGCTTATCAGAATGTGGCGCAGCTCTCCCTTACAACAGCCATTTTGAAGTTCCTCCAAATCTGGCAATCCCTTCCTGACTTTGGCATTTCCTACTTTATGGTCAGGTAAGAAGGCACTCTGAGATTTATCAAAGTAAGTAAAGCTTTCGCTGGAGGAGCCAGGCTTCTGATCGATGATTAACTTTTTATACTGAATATCAATTTAGATTGGGAATGTGAATTAGCTTCAGCGAATTTGGAGTTTATTTATTTATTTATTTTTTAAAAATTTTTCAGATTTAAGGGTAGCCGTAAAGACGAGGTCTTGGGCATTGCCAACAATCGCCTGATCCGTATTGATCTGGGAGTGGGAGATGTAGTGAAGACCTGGAGGTACAACAACATGAGGCAGTGGAACGTCAACTGGGACATACGACAGGTCGGTATTGAACAATTCAATTTATTAATCAATAAAAGTCTATTTTAAGTCTATTTCTATTTTAAGTCTAACATTTTCAACCATGCTGTAATTGTATTTGGGATGTTTCTCTCTACAGGTGGCCATAGAGTTTGATGGCAACATCAATGTAGCCTTCAGCTGTGTGAATGCAGACTGTAAGATAGTGCACGAGTACATTGGTGGCTACATCTTCATGACGACACGTGCACGAGAGACCAGTGACACACTGAATGAGGAGCTTTTCCACAAACTCACTGGGGGCCATGACGCTCTTTAATCTGCAATAATGCCCAGCAGGACCTATAGATCATTTTATAGTTAGCATCTGTATATCAGTCCAATAAAACTTGATGTTTTTAAGTTCACATGCTTTATTAAAAAACAAAACAAAACAAAACATTCCAATGATACTATGTATATCTGGCTACCATGAAAAGCTACATGCTTCAGCTTGATGATGTGGTGAAAAACCGTCCTGAAGAGCTGCAGATGTGTGTGTGTGTGTGTGTGTGTGTGTGTGTGTGTGTTTGAAAAATCATTACGATTTCAGTTTCAAAGTCACATTTATAACCACATAGCATTCCATTTAAATGGACTTGGAGAAATATTCATTCATTTGTCCTATTCACCGACTGACAAGCGTGTGATATGTAAAGACATTTCTTTATCACATTCTTCTTTCTGTTTATCATTTTTGCACTGTGTCTGTGTGGGAGCGTACAACTGTAGCACAAGTATTTTATTGTATATGGATGCTTATACACATGACAATAAACATGAAACCTCAAATCGTTGATTTATTTAGATGCAAAAGAGAAAACTAAATAATTGTATCAGTAATTTGAGAAACCTGCACAAAACATTCCATAACTAAACTATATTCTCTGAAAGTCATTACAATTTATTCAAGTGACAGTTGAGGAAACCACAGTCTATCATACCCCACACAAGAAGTGTCACTCAACCAGCACTTTTTCACAAAACATTACAAAAGAACTTCCTTATCTTTATCCAACATCATGCAGGCTTCAGTTGAGCAGACCACAACCAGTGCCTGCCTCTTTTCAGATAGTCTCAGTGGGACCAAGCTTCTATCATGTTCAATTCATACAGCGTGTGTCTGACGGTACAATACAGTGTCTCTAAGAAACTTAAGCTACACAGGTTTCCCAGTCCATTACATTTCAGTGCTGCTGGTTGCAATTTAAAGGTGTTCATCATGGTTTTGCTGAAGATCAGTTGTTGTTTTTTTGGTCACAGTGAAAGATCCACTAAATCCATCTTTTCCCATTGTCTATTCCAGATCAAGTTCACATACTGCAATTAAAAGACATACATTAAGTTTTTCTTATGCTTCAGGAAAAAGTCTGATCAGTTAACAAAAGTAGTTATCATATTCATTTCCCATGATATTGTCTGTTGAACACACAACATCAGTTTTCAGTAGCCACGGACATGAGGAGAGCATGCTCTAATGAACTCAGTTAAACCAGAATCAAAGTTTAAACCACAGAGACGCTGACCAGAATACAATATTGACAAGAAAACAAAACATTTACTCATGACTCATGCCACCAATGTACATTCTATACTGAGTGACATCATTATCTAACAGTCAGAGCTTAAATGTTTGTGGGAGCTGAGAGGAAACTGGAGAACTAGAGAAAACCTACATGGACACACAAAACCATGGACACAGAGAGTTCAGGATCAAACTCTGGAGCTGTGAAGCTTCACTGCGGCATCATGCCACCCAAACAGATGTAAACAAAACAAATTTACTGTACTTTAGAATTGCATACACTCATATAATGTGTCATTGTTTTTACTCATGGCTACCAGGCTGCAAATTTGTAAAACATGGGTATCTAGCTACAGTGACTTGTGGACTCTTTTGAAATAAATGTGGTTGAGCTCTTTGAGAAACTCACTTGCAGGTTTCAGGCTTTGTGCACGCAAGAAATATCGAGGAGCCAACAGTCCGTCAGAATCACCTGGCGTCAAGAGCACTTTATTTTCAGACCAGTAAAATTGAATTCCGTCTAAGGAAAAGGAAAAATAAATGTTAATCCTAAGAGGTAAACTAAGAGGATGAAAATTCTTCTGCTTCTCTGCTTACCTGCTAGAGCTTTGGGGACATTGATGTACACAGCAAGATCACAATTATGTCTCATACCTGACAAAAATTAAGATGAAGAAATATTTTTAAACATAAAACATGAATGAACTACTCTATATGTGTACAGAATTGCACCTATACTCTGTTATTTAGCTAAAGAACCTCACAGAACTCTGTATGTCTCAGTCATATTGCCATCTTCTAGAACAGTGGGTTCCCATAATAAACCTAGAGTTACCCTGCTCTGGACATACTGTTTCATCTTCAACACTCATATCAACCTAAAAAACATGGGAATGATCTAAATAGCTGGAGGGAAACAAAGGTTCTCCAGGACCAAGGATGAAAACTACTGCTCTAGCACATGTCTCATTTTCAGCTGTAAAAAAAAAAAAAGTAGTTTTTTTCCTTTACCCCAAACCAAAAGGTTTTTTTAGGTTTGGTTTGCACTGGAGTTACAAGTCTAACGTCACCGATACCTTTCCAATCAGTCCTACAGTGAGTTTGACCACATCACCAAACATGTGTGAAAAATGTATTGGATAATTAGATGCGATTTGAGGCAGATATTCACCAAAACATTTAGGGTGAGGCAGACATAACTCCAGTGCAACACTAAAGAAACAGACAAATCTTGGCTGATTCACAGCATGTGAGGTAAAACCAAAGCACTGAATTCTCTCTACAACTCCTACCACTGATGACTTGGCCCTGATCATTTGGTCCAGACAGACCAGGCGCCAGGTGGATATGTGTTCTGCTCATCCTAGACAGGCCTTGGCTACGGATTGACGGCCAGTGCTTCATGTAGGACCCATGAACAGCCTCCTGTGGACAGTCTGGAGCATCGAGAACCACTGCTGTCAATTCTAGGTCTTTAACCTGAACACACACAAAACCGGCCTTATAATGAGTCAGCATCCAAATATAAAACAAGAATACAAAACATATCGAAAAACCTTTGTGAAACAGTAAATAAATTCAAGCAATTGAATAAAATAAAAATAAATCAAAAAAGCACTAGGTGATGGAAAATTTCAGTGGACTTCAGTGGAAAGTATTATTATTACATAGTCATAAGCTTTATCATGGCTACACTTACCTCGTTTCTATCAAAGGAGAGATGCTGACTCCACTGACCTGTACAGTATGTCCTTGATTGGCACGGATCTGTAGCCGTCCATTTTCAGGATGGTTTTGCAGTTTGAAGCGCTGTTTCTCATTTGTAGCCACCACTCTCTCAACATCCTCCAATGAAAATGAGCTGTACTGTCCATGAGTGAGAAGTTCATCCACAAATACAAAGCCGTCTGGATTCAACAACAGGGAAGAAATCAATACAACTGGCCAGGGAGTCTGGTACCTTTTTTCAGTTTTGACCTCCTTTAGCTTGTAATCATATACATCTCATAGACTCCCAAAGCAATTTAGGTTATATAGTATGCCCATTATTTACAATTGTATTTATATTGTTTACATTTTTTCATTGACTTTCCATCAAGGGAACACTTCAGGTCAATTCAGTGGCTATTCAAACAGGCTAATAGCCAATAGGACTCAGTAATAAACTAAAATGAGGATAGAAGATAATCGAGACATATCACTTTAACAAAATATTTAACATTTTATTGGAGTCACAGACTCCTGGGAATCCTTGCTCTCCACATTGAGAACCATTCCAATAGGCTATCAAAGAATAATGGGTAATTAAACAGACTGAGACAGACACACACACACACACACACACACACCTGAGCCCATGTTAAGCCCCATTTTAGCGGCACCATGTCTCAAGGCATAAGACAGGGATTTGGACAGACGCACATCTCTGCTCTACAAGAGAAACATTAAGAAGATTGAGTAAAAACTATAGACTTCAAATAAGGAAGTAGATTAATCAAATTCACGAAGTTACTATAAATAGTAAACACTGGGTGTTAGTTTTTGTATCCAGGGGTGTTACACCTCTTCTCGGTTGTCTCGTCTTCCTCTTCCTCTTTTTCCTTTCGCTTGATGCTGCCTGTCCATCTAATCGTTACTTATTACCAGATAAAAGTTTTATACAACTAAAACTAGCTATGTCTACAAATCTACGGATACAATACAAAAACCGTGGGTCGATACACTCACTTGTTTCTACACGGAACCTAAACAGTGACGTACGGCGCTCTCCTGTCCAGTACATGGCAGGAGTGAGTTCATGGAGCGTCTGGAAAAATACACGAAAATTTACATTTCTATTTGAATTTTAAAATAAAATGCAAATGTAAAGTAAATTTAAATAGGGTAGTGTTTATAGAGTGTACGTAAAATGTAAAATATAAAAAGGATAGTGTTTTTAAGATTTTGGCTTTTTTAGTGAATCACAGCACTTATGATCATTAGTAAGAGTCGACTCCAGAGCGACTCGTTGAAAAAAACAGTCAGTATTTTCCCCCTTATAGACCATTTAATTTTTTTCTTATCAAAACAATTATATATTTTGCATTACTATTATTGTTTAAGGTTTATAATTACTTTTAATAACTTGTTAAAACTGCAAGGTGCGATTTAGTAATACACGTTTATTAATTTAATATGTTGGCGCCAGCTAGCGTACTAAAATGGAAATACACTGCAGATATAAATACATTACAACGCAACCACAATTATTGAACAATTTCATTATTATTATTTTTTTTGTAAAATATTGCATAAAATTATGTTACAGCAAGGAGTAGGGGGAGTTGGGGTATATATATTTACACATACAGAAATAAGACGAACAATATTGTTGCAATGTTGTACATCAGTAATGAGCTTAGTAATAATCAGATTTATTAATAAACAATTATTTCAATGTCGTTATATAGCCTATTTAAAGTCACTAAACACTAAATAGCCTCTACTAATGGCATTAAATTCAGGATGAAGCAAGGGGTTAATGATATTTTCATACACAAACATCAGTTGTTTTATTATTTCAAATCAGCTTATTTTGGGAGAAAATTTATAGGTCTATATAGGGAGCTTTTGGGTCAATAAAGAAGGTCATTTATCATTATATTACTATAGACTGCACCACCAGGCATAACATTATGAGCAGTGACAGGTGAAGTGAATAACACTGATTATCTCCTCATCATGGCACCTGTTAGTGGGTGGGATATATTAGGCAGCAAGTGAACATTTTGTCCTCAAAGTTGATGTGTTAGAAGCAGGAAAAATTGGCAAGCGTAAGGATTTGGGGTCTTGGGTCCTGCCATCTATGTGGATGTTACTTTTACACATACCACCTACCTAAGCATTGTTGCAGACCATGTACACCCTTTCATGGATACAGTATTCCCTGATGGCTGTGGCCTCTTTCAGCAGGATAATGTGCTGTGCCACAAAGCAGAAATGGTTCAGGAATGGTTTGATGAGCACAACAACGAGTTTGAGGTGTTGACTTGGCCTCCAAATTCCCCAGATCTCAATCCAATCAAGCATCTGTGGGATGTGCTGGACAAACAAGTCAGATCCATGGAGGCCTCACCTCACAACTTACAGGATTTAAAGGATCTGCTGGGAACATCTTGGTGTCAGATACCACAGCACACCATTTAGGGATCTAGTAGAGTCCATGCCTCGACAGGTCAGGGCTGTTTTGGCAGCAAAAGGGGGACCAACACAATATTAGGCAGGTGGTCGTAATGTTATGGCTGATCAGTAGATAGATAGATAGATAGATAGATAGATAGATAGATAGATTTGTATCAGATTTATTATTTATTGTCATTATATAAAGTACATACAAAGCCGATGAAAATTCAGTTAGCATCTAACCAGAAGTGCATAAGTGGTATACTGTATTTACAATAAATTACGAATAAAGATATACAGCTATGGGGGTGATATGTACCAGAGAGTGAATGTCTTATGTTACCGGTGCACATTTTCACCTGAGGATATGCCTAACATTTACCGAATTTATTTTCTCCTTTATTTCCATTTCTTCATTTCCATGTCCACATGTTCATGTTTATGCATGACGAATGAATTAGCAGCATTGCCCTATAATCACGCCACTAAGCGAGGTAAAGCATTCTACGTCACAGCATCTTCAGGCGCCATGTTTGTTTGGGGCAGTTCAGTGTGATCCGCTAAAGCTGCGCCAGCTGGTCGATCTTTAACTAGGACAACAAACACTGTCTGCGGACTTCAGCTAAAACAAGCCCTGACCTAACCTCAGTCCCTTTCTGCACTTAAGGGCTCGACAAGATGGACCTCAGCCTGAGCCGCTGCTTTGTCCTGGCTGTGTGTGTGTGTGCGGCTGTGAGTGTTGTGAGTGGAGATGATGGTGATGTTGGACACACTGCAGGGGCTAATGGAGCTCCGGTGCGTTTATCCGATTCGGACCCGGGACTCCTTAAAGCACTGAAATTCGCTGAAGAACGCTACAACATGCAATCCAATGGAATGCACATCCGCAGAGTCAGCAAGATAATCTCTGCCACCAGACAGGTGCATTTTTTCATATTTATGGAATCATATTTATGTTTTGAATCTTTGTTTCTTTAGACAAATAAGTCACACATATGGCATTATTCTGCAGTTCGTTTTCTAGCATTTGAGAGACACAAGCTGTAATTTTTTTCTTGTAAACAAGTCAATGATTTTGCGTGTCAAGCCTAATTATACTGTTATTGGTTCAGTCGCACAGCCACAACATGTTTATGTGCCTCCACCCTGCGCTCATTTTGCGCAACATCCTGTAGAATTTTACTAGGACAGAAGCAGTGGCCCAACCACTGTGCTTGTAAGATTGTGGCTTCAGCCTGTGATTCTGTAATGGGATTGTGTAAGTTATTATCGCTTACAGTGCGTCTTTCCTGGCATTGTACACAACTGGTGAAATATAAAACATGTTATTACACAGTTATAAGCACAACCTTGGCGCATATAGTCTGTGTTTAACATAAGTAGCAGGTCTGTGTATAATTATTATTTCTCTCTCTCTCTCTCTCTCTCTCTCTCTCTCTCTCTCTCTCTCTGTGTGTGTGTGTGTGTGGGTATGTTGAATAGCTTGTTAAAGGAATGAGGTACAGCATCACTGCAGAGATTGGACGAACTCAGTGTAAGAAGTCTGCAGAGCTGCATGTTATTGAGGACTGTGAATTTTTCCAAGAGTCACACAAACAGAAGGTGAGCAAACCTGGTTGTAGGAGGGAGCTGATGAAAAGTGACGATAACAATAACAATCATTACAACAACAACGGTAATAATAGCTCTGCAAATGACTGCAATCCTGTTCATGTTTATTCACGCATCGTGTACCATTCCTAAGAGGATCTGGGTATATGGATGGCATTTACATGAATTCGTAGTACTTTACAATAGAATTAAGAACTGAATCTCAGTATTTATTCTAATGGTGTAAATGATCAGCTGTCAGAACAGTTCTCCTTGAGTTTAGTATTTCATATGGGAGGGCAGATATCTCCCTTGTAGTGTCACACAGTCCTTATGCAAGTTCTTTATTTTCTTCTTTATTACTTTTCACCCCCCCCCCTCTCTCGCAGACGGAAGTGTGTTTGTTTGAAGTCTGGAACATTCCCTGGGAGAACAAGTCCACTCTGCTTAAACAGAAATGCCAGCCTGTAGGTCAGTGAGTGCCAAACACACATACACACACACTCAGTGAGTGCCACACACACATACACACACACTAAACTAAATTGTAAAATGGAACCACTTTGCACCGGTGGCTACATATTTCTAGTCGGCATTTGAGCACAGAAAATTTTCTGCCGTTTGAACAACAAAGAAATAACTGAAATAGTTCGTTCAAGTCAGATTGTGTATTGAAATGTGTTACAAACAAGGCTTCATAGTTGTGCAGTGCTGCCTCATAGCTCCACGATCATTAAGATAAAGTTACCGTGTGAGGTTTCACATTTATCTTCCTCTCCCTGTGTTCATATGAGTTTCCCCGGTGTCTCTGGTTTCTTCCCAGTGTAGCTTTTCATGACATTGAACATTTTTGACAAAACATCAGCATGCATGAAAAGAATCCCCTGCACTCAGATCCAGTACTGAATGCCCCTTTGTTAAAAATTATCCACAGAGAAATGTTTGTTTGGTAGTCATATGAGTAGTCATGTAACGCCTGCCCTATGCTCATCCTATACACGCTTCCGTCATTACTTTAGCAACTAATAAAAGACCCAAACATCTGATTTAAAAAAAATAATCAGTTTTGCCCTGCTATGTAGCAAATCTGTAATGTTGCTTTCTACATCAGAAATAGTAAATAGTGTAAATAGTATGAAGCTGAATCAGTTGATTTTCATTATCACTCTACTGACTTTAATTTACTTAATTTTTTAGTTCCAAAGGAGACTAAAAACATTGTGCGTGTCCCTCTCTCTCGTGACAAGCCCAACCAGGTAACATGAAGAAAATGCACTTTAAGTGTGCACTTGCAATAAATACATCTATGTTTTACAGATAATCTGTATAACATGACATTACCTTGATCTTCAGGAAACTGTAGACCTTCTGATGCAGTTCAAAGACTTCATGGTCAAATACAACCGCACCTATGCCTCTCAGGAAGGTAATCCACACTGAGTTTATTCTAATTTTAATTACAGCATGTGAACTCACTCATCTTATTCTACTTGAAAATCACATGCTATCATCCGTCATTATACAGTAATGGTTCTGTGTAATACTATACGCATTAACACATTATTCAAAAAGAAAGTTTTGAGGAAATCTTTAAATGAAACCCTTGACTTCTGCAGACGCTGAGAAGCGCCTGGGAATTTTCCAGCAGAATCTGAAAACAGCACAGACTCTGCAGGCTCTGGACCAGGGAACAGCGGAGTACGGTGTGACCAAATTCAGCGACCTGACAGGTGTGTGATATTTTCATGACACAGGTATACATTCCTAGTAAATACTTTTAAAGACGTGGTATTTTGTATATATTACAGCTCAGTCAGCATTAGCAGATCAGATGTCCAGGGAGTGGAGCTGGACCTGATCCAACTCCTAACTCTTAAGCCTAATCCATAATAAACTGTTCAACTCAGTGTTTGTTAGTGTGTGTGTGTGTTCATGTGCCTTTATCCGACACACTGTTCCAGGCTGATATGTACAGTAGCGTTGCAAGAACACTGCCCTCCTTCTGCTCTTCTGAAAGTGATGGTGAAAGTGTAGAATTGAAAATGATCATTCCATCTGTCTGTCTCTGTCTGTTTTTCTCTCTGTCTCTGATGTAGAGGATGAGTTCAGAATGATGTACCTAAACCCCATGTTGAGTCAGTGGAGCCTGCAGAAACAGATGAAGCCAGCAGCTCCAGTGAGTAAGGCAGCTCCAGACAGCTGGGACTGGAGAGACCATGGAGCTGTCAGTAGTGTCAAGAACCAGGTCAGAGACAATGAACCACCTAATGAGAAGCATTTGCACTGAGTTAACCAGTCAGGGTATATGTTTGATTTAGGAATCTAAATGACTACAGATTAATTTAGCTTCTGTTGAAAGAAATGACTTCATGTCAATGTTTGAACTATTTTAAATAGGTCTGGCTTCAGCAGTAAAAAGGTGGCTCAAAGTAATAATTCATTAACCTTTTCTACACTGCTGTTCCCACAAAATGGAAATGAAGTTATCTGGGTTTCTGGGTGTAGAGTATCATGACTTGGTGGTTGGCTGCCAGAGGTTCAGACTGACAGCAAAATGTCTGGACTCCATAGCATGTTTTATTGGCCAAGAGGGCGTCTGACTGACATGTAAAGCAACCAGTTTGTTTTTGTTCAGCATCATGTTTAGGTGCATGGAAATGTAAAGTTGGTGTCCCTACAAAAACAAGCATGCAACCATAGATCATTCATTTTAGAAAGTTGTGCAAAGTAATGAATTTCACATCATCTGAAAATCCAGCGTGTAGCTGATCCTCATAAGCGCTTATTGTCACAGTTGTAATCTTCTATGATGGAATTGGATCATCAAGACTGGATTTTTTCATGCAGGACTGCGTTTACATCAGATGTTCAGATAACAGTTTGACAGTGTTATGGCTGTGGCTGGAAATAAGATGCTGGTGATCAGGGTGATGAGAAAAAAGAGGGAAATGAGTCCTCTGCTGGGCAAACGATCCACACCTCTCCACAATAACACTGGTACAGAGATAAAACGGACAGCACAGCTAAAGCTTTACTGAAATTAAACCACCTTATATAACTGCCATAATAAAAGGATAACATTTAAGCCTAGCATTCTAGCTAAAGAAAAAACTTGTTAAACTTCAAATCCTGAAAGCTCTGCATGCCTACTTTCATATGAACCATTAACCACTACTGAGGAGTGTGGCATCATGACTACTGAACATAAACAGGTGTAAATTCCCTTGTTTTGGTCTCTGGTAAAAAGAGTTAAAATAGAGGATGCACGTTGATCATCTATTGTACATTTGTTCGTCATTCATTAGTTTCATGGAGATTCTTAGTTTTTTTTAGTCTGTGACATAACGAACCAGTATCAGGATGTATTCATTGATAGAGACTTCAAAGTATTTCTGTAAATCGCTTTGGATAAGGGCGTCTGACAAATGCCGTAAATGTAATTGTAATGATTGCTGATTGCTGTGTCTGGTTCAGGGCTTCTGTGGCTCTTGCTGGGCTTTCTCTGTCACTGGGAACATTGAAGGCCAATGGTTCAAGAAAACTGGACAACTGCTGTCCCTCTCAGAGCAAGGTGAGAATTTGTTATGAAATGAAACTAATTAGTAAACAATATTTTGAATTCCATAGAAATGCAATATACAGGGCATGCTGTTAAAATAATAATAAATGACAGAGCATTGTGATTTGGCCTGATGCAAAAGGGAGTCACAATTCTCACCACAAAGTTGTGATTATTTTCCAATAACAGCTTGATTGCCATTTATAATTTATTCATGGACTTATGTTTTATATCAGTTAACTGTTATAGTTTATATTCACTTGTTTTGTAGCAGCTTTAACCACTCATTCCCTTGTTAGCCATTTCTCTCCACTTTCCTAAAATACAGACATATTACCAAAAAAAAGGAAAACACTAAACTTTCCCTTTCCAGCACACTTTTCCATGGTGGAAAGGTTACTGCTGGTCACAAACCACTTATACCTGAGATTCCTTCCATAAATGTTGAATAAATGTCTATTTACAGAAGACTTCAGTAGTTATTATCTATTAATTAGTATTATTTGTTAACAAACAACATGTCTCAGATTGTGTGGAGTGTTCATCATAAAGTTCCTGTGTATGAGCTGTTACTGTAGGAATAAAACTCAGCACTGTTATCAGAGCTACTTTTATATTATAAAATTAATCGACACCTCCTGACTCATCAGATCCATGAATCCAACAACACTGTGGTATAATATTCAATGAAACACTGTCTAGAAAGTCACAGGTTTGTGTGTTTGTGTGTGTTTCAGAACTGGTGGACTGTGATAAGCTGGATCAAGCTTGCGGAGGTGGGCTTCCATCCAATGCATATGAAGCTATTGAAAACCTTGGTAAGAAACTGCAAAGAAAGCAAAAAGCAAAGAATGATTTAGAAACGTGTATCAGTGATGCATAGCATATATGTTTTTATTGTCTGGGTAATTTCATTCATGATGGCAAAATATTTATCTGACACTGATCTAATCGATATTCATCCCCTTGCAGGAGGTCTCGAGACAGAGGCAGACTACAGCTACTCAGGACACAAGCAGAAGTGTGAGTTTTCCTCTGGGAAAGTAGCGGTCTACATCAACAGCTCTGTAGAACTGCCCAAAGATGAGAATGGTAAGCAGAGGCAGACGGGTACTACAACACACACTGCTTATCCAAAAATTCACTTCCTGCATGACATACACATCTTGTATTTATATACTATATTAAATCATCTTTACTGATGATAATTGTTTTTAAGACAGCACATCTCTGAGAAATCTGAATTTGGACAATGATTTGTGTTTACTTGTTGCTTAATGTTTCATTTTTCATGGGTTTATAATTTTATAATTTTTCATGGGTTCAGGAAAATATGGTGGAAAATTGCGATGTAAAATAAATAGATAGAGAAACAGTATCCAAATACAGTGATTAGTTGTATCACAGAATTTCTTTAGTGTTAAATAAATGGACAACAGGTTGCCCTAGTTTATGACTAACACATCCACCTTTGCATATCTGTGCATAACCATGCACAATTGCATATATTACGAATATTGATTTAATTTACAGATCAGAATAAGGATTGTATAATTAGTTTACACATTAACATATGATGCTATGTGTATTGTATAGCAACACAATAACAGTGCAGAATTGAAAGTGCGTGTGTGTGTGTGTGTGTGTTTGTTTAGATATTGCTGCTTGGATGGCTGAGAACGGTCCTGTTTCTGCTGCTCTCAATGCTTTTGCCATGCAGGTAATATATTCTTTGTAAACTCCAGAAGCACAAGCACATCATTAGTAATAAGACAGTTATAATGATATCTATGACCTGTGCTGCCAGATGATTGCGAATTTAGAATTTTAGCTGCAAAATGCACTTGTAATTGCTTAGATAATTCTATGGCAGTGATCCAAAATGATTATGAATAATGTGTAAGCAGACGTGTGTGTTAAGATGTATATCATCTGTTCAATACAAAATATGGGATTTGATCAAAATGGACATTTTCCAATGTTTGTGTATGTATATATGCTTTGGCTCAAGACTGAATAATTTGAATTATACTAATTTGAACGATATTGGAATTTGTTCATTTTGTTTACACTTAGTTCATTTATTTGTTGTTGAATAGAAACAGACTTGAGAGACTCACCAGATTAAAGAATGTGACTCTTCTTGCTTTGTTGGTGGATGTGTCATGTTGAGTGAGTGAGTGTTAGAGACCAGACCCTTATCTAATCTATATAATCTCTGGTTTCTTACCACACACTATTCATTCCTCAAAACACAACTCAGTACATTTCTGCTGTTGGTTCTGGGTCACAGTTCTGAGTCACACGCAAGTTGGAGAAGGAAATGAGGTGCAAGAATGCAATACCGGTGTTTCCAACATTGTCTTTGACTACAGGCACACGACAAGCTACAATCTGTATTTCCCATTCATCATTGAATAAAACTGTGTTCACGTATTTGGATGTCATAAGTTTCCAGTTATCTCTGTTATACCAATGTGCCAAAAATAGAACTGCAAAAAAGGACTTACGCATCTCACATATCCCTGACGTCAATCATTCCGGTCCCAGTCAAAGTGATATTATTTACATTATATTAATACCAAAAATTTATATCCTGCGAATGAGTGGCAGGCTTGTGACGTGTTGTGATTTGTTGATTTTCAAATATGCATGAATTAAACAGCACAGCTTGTTTAACCATGATGCTATTTCAAAATAGCTATTCTCAAATAGCTATTGAAGTCAATTTCTGATACCATGTAAAGCAATACCACATACCATACCTAAATACCACATATGGTTAAGTGTAGTTGTATTTTCATATAATTTTGATGCATACCCCCATATCAAATACGCTCAAATGGCATTTATTATTTACTGTATTTTTATATTATGTGTATTGCTTTGTTACTTCCATTTGATGAAACACAGTTTAATTTGAGAATTTTAAATATTATGAGTAAAACAAAAATGAGACACTTGATAGGAACTTTTTCATCCTTTAGTCAAAATATGCTTTTACATTTTACCTCTGGACAAAAGTACACAATCCTAAAGTTACAAAATTTTAATTGGCTGCTTCAGTAACACTCTTTTGACTTTGTGTGTGTGTGTGTGTGTGTGTGTGTGTGTGTGTGTGTGTATGTGTGTAGTTCTACAGAAAGGGAGTTTCTCACCCTCTAAAGATTCTGTGCAACCCCTGGATGATCGATCACGCAGTGCTGCTTGTCGGATATGGAGAACGTGAGAGTTATTCTCCCATAATTCGCACAAATCAATAAACATTTAGCACTTTGTCACAACCATGTGGTTTGAAGCTCTGTAAAATTGACCACAGTAAACAGCTAATGTATGATGCTGCTTTGTAATGTATTTTAAAAAAACAAAGTTCTTTAGCTGGTTCAATAAAACAGGTTCCTTCATTTCATGGGGGAAGTTTGTGAAACACTGTAGATAACAGTTTTAAAACTTATGTATCCTTGTAAAATATTTTTTAATGAGGAAGTGATCATTGTGATTGTCACATAACCCCTATCCCACAGGTGTCAGAAAATGAAAACTTACTGATAAATATTTCCCTGAAAATATTTTAAATAGTTTAAAAGCCTTTTTTATATATTTAAGCAGTGCCGCACCAGTAGATGTCATAGAATGGGGGGGCACGGTGGCTTAGTGGTCAGCACGTTTGCCTCACACCTCCAGGGTTTGGGGGTTCGATTCCTGCCTCCGCCATGTGTGTGTGGAGTTTGCATGTTCTCCCCGTGCCTCGGGGGTTTCCTCCGGGTTTCCTCCCCTGGTCCAAAGACATGCATGGTAGGTTGATTGGCATCTCTAAATTGTCCATAGTGTATGATTGTGTGAGTGAATGAGAGTGTGTGTGTGCCCTGCGATGGGTTGGCACTCCGTCCAGGGTGTATCCTGCCTTGATGCCCAATGACGCCTGAGATGGGCACAGGCTCCCCGTGACCCGAGTATAATTCAGATAAGCGGTAGACAATGAATGAATGTCATAGAATGGCATCCTTCAGGTTAAACAAATACGTCTCTTATTGTTCCCATTGTCTTAAAAAGATCACACAAACTGCTTGAATTATCCCCATTCTTAATGGATGGACAGTGTTTTATTAATTAAAAAAAAAAATAAAATTTTTTTTTTTGTACTCTTGTACTTATGAGTAATAAACAAATAAATAAAGCTAGGCATAAAATCTGTCAATTATATAGCAAAAGAAGCACTCTGCTGTCTGTAAGGTGAATTGCAACTACAATGAAAACCATGACAAATAGCTTTTTCTCTCAACCAACACCTACTGAAGGTATGTAAGCTGTATGACTTGAGAGCTGAAACACTCAGCTTTATTCAGGAATGCTGTTGTCAGGCTCATAAACATTAACAGAAATCTGAAATGAAGCATCTGGTGTGATTCACTGCACAGCGTTACATATAATGACTTCTGACTTCAAATGACTTCTGTTTTTGAACACATAACAACTGTTAACATATTGCAAAATGTTTTGGAATTATTAGATTTTAGTTTCTCAATCTGCTGGTGTTTAGGAGGATAAAGAGAAAGGAACTCTTCTGTCTTAAAATTAGCCTTACCTTCAGGAACTAAGAAATGTTGAACTTTTTTTTAGTTTTAACAAACTTGTAGCTATAAATTATTTAAAAAAAAAAAAAAAAAAAAGCTACAAAGCTGTTGAGTTTTTCCTAAGGATGAATTGGCTCTACTTTTTGTGCACAGGTAGCGGTGTTCCGTTCTGGGCCATTAAAAACAGCTGGGGAGAAGACTACGGTGAGCAGGTGAGCGACACATTGATGTTGGTCCTGTGTTCAGTTGAAATTATCTAGCCCTATAACAGAGTTAAAGGAAACAGGGTGCTTGTTTAATCAATGTTTAACTAAATAAAGTTTAGCTGAACATTTTTAATTGAGATCCTGTTCTGATCACAGCTGTAATGTTTGGTAAAGGAGTATGTACACACTACCTGTCAAAACATTTTATACCTTTGAGCAGTTAGGGGCGCAGCAGCAGTTTAATTCGTGAGCTTGCATGTTGCGGGGTTTCATTCCAGTCAATCAGGAACCACAAGTGACTTATATAATCAGTCAGACTTGATGGTCAAACTATATGGTATGACTCCTGTTTGGTTGGAAAGAAAACCTTAACTCACACCGCCCTTTCCAGGAAAAATCAAACACCTCTGGCTGTACTGGTATTAACTTAAAGAGGGAGGAAAAAAAGCTTGCGTGGGAACAACTCTTACTCTTATAATACGACATGTTTGTTAATAAACTTAAAATTCTATCAGTTTGGGCAAATTGCTATAAGAATAAAACATTTCCAGTCATATTGTTATAGGAAAATGATCACTTTGTTGTGCTTAATCCAGTTTTTTATTATTTTTATTTAACAGCCTTCCCCAGCCTGTTATATTCCTTTCTTAATCATTATAAAAATAAATCTTTATGGAACTTAATAACTGGTCTAAAGGGGTGCCTAATTAAAGGCAGATACATTATGAGGGTAAATCCTATAAATCATTCGATTAAAGACTTATATGAAATGCTCTTGTTAATCGTAAAATATAAATATGTGACATGTTATAGGTGTCTAATTGGCATGATCATGATTTTGCCCATTTCTTAGATTAGATCAGGGGTGTCCAATATTATCTACAAAGGGCCCGGTGTGGGTGCAGGTTTTCATTCCAACCAAGCAAAAGCCATACTTGAGTCTATTGAAAGCCAGTGATCAGCTGATTAAACACGTGGAATCAGGTGTGGCTCCTGCTTGATTGGAATGAAAACCTGCACCCACATGAGAGACTGGAGAAAACCTGCACTCACTTTGCAGAGAAGATTAGATCTAGATTGTTCATTGTTTTAAGTTCACTAAACATTAAATGATACATCTTTCTTAATTGTTTAGTACATGTTCCTTGGTTAATGTTAAAATGCGGGAAAATGTTAAAATACAGGCAGTTCTATATGTGTGTACTGCTTTACTAATCATTATGTATGAGTATGTAACGTATATATAAATTCATGTTTTAATTGTGTCTGTTCAGGGTTACTACTACCTGTACAGAGGATCCAATCTGTGTGGAATAAACAAGATGTGTTCGTCTGCGGTGGTTAACTAGGACCATATGCGAGCACACACACACACAAGGATATAGTTCATTTGTAGGAAAGATACATGACCACACAGGCAAAACCATGCATAAATGCACAATAATATTTGCAGTGTTCTAATCTGTTCATGCTGTGACATGTGAAGTGATCACGTATTCTCTACCCTATGTCATTTGTTACTGCTCTTGAATTTAGAAGTTATTAAACTCTTGAGTTTAGACTAAAACACCACAGACAGTAAATGGCATAGAGGGATGAATCAGTGTCAGTACCTCATATTAACTTCATTTCTGTTACAAACATAAGGTGCAATGTCTCTGAGCCTGTTACTGTGACACAAAGCTTCATCACACCCTTACATTGTTTTATTGTATTTGCATCTAATTTAAATACTAACTTAGTTTAAATACTAAACTAATATTTTGTTTTATGTATGATATCGTGGTGATACATTGGGAGGCCTAATAGGACACATTTGATTGAGTGCTACTGACTTTGGAAGCTGCCCACCACAGAATATTTTATTAACGATATTAAATAATATTGATTAGTAACTAGTTTAAGATTTGATTTTCATTGTAGTTTTGATTTAGAAATAGATAACATGCTTCCAAGGAACACAAATGATTTCTCTCAGTTTGAAGTGTACATAACATACTACATCAAATATATTCAAGTATATTATTAACAACGGCACAGAAAGTGCGACATAATACTAACTTGTTTAATTATTAAAGCTTTAATTTAAAATCTTTTGAAATGATTGCTGCTTCTTGCATGGTTTCAGAGGTCATCATTTTTGGTCAGTCTGCTGAATAAAATCACTAATTTGTTCCAGACTTGTGTTTCAATTTCTGTTCGTTGTTTATACTGCCATAACGACCACAAAAGTGGCACAGAATAGCTTCAAGAATGTTTTAGCACCACAACTCTGAACTCAATCACACATCTCTTAGAGATCTCTTTGATTGGTTCCCACATGTATCTAAAGCATTGCAACAGTTTATGCCCAAGACACATCCTTGCTTCAGTGGATAATCTCACCTGGACACTGTAATTTGTACATAAGAACTGTTGATAGAATCAACAATAGTGTGCATATCCCTAGGACTCACACTATATTCACACTAAACATCCTTTCGACAGTTAGTAGTGTTTGTTTCCAGACTCTTCCACACCTGTGTATTATTCAGTGTCACTTATAAAAGGATGAGATCCCTTTTGAGTCTGAATCGTCCTTATTTGGACTCATGCCCTTTGATATGAATAAGCGTGTGTTTACTGAAAATGAATGAATAATCAGGTGGCACCAACGCATGCCTAAAAAAACTACACAACTGCAATAACTACTGCAGTGGCTGCTTTAGTTTTAGCCGACATTATGACTACATTACCCACAATGCCTCACGTATTACATGCGGAAGCAACAGGAAGTGAGTTCCACATGAGCCAGACGCGTTCAGCAGTTTTTCAGCGTGCGCGACTGTTTCGATGTACCAAACAACAACATCCAGAATTATTTCAGATTTTTATGAAGATTTCCTAGGTATGTGGCTTTCAGAAATCGCGACTTTTACGATGTTAATGAGTCTGAAAAACTTATTAACGTCATTTTAGTGTAGTAGAGGCTAGCCGGCTAAAAGAACAGCTAGGCTTTCTAGCACACTCGCTTACTGCCCTTTACACAGCACGTTGAACTGCAGGGATGTAATGACCGTTGGGTGAAATTTTATATCAAGTAAACGTACCAAATATAAAGCTTCACAATTACCGATCGATGCCGTTGTGCAGTTTCTCACAATTTCTGACACCCTGTCTATCATAAAGGGACCACAATATTTGGATGAACGCATATTCTCAGTACAGTGATGGTGTAACCGTATAGGATGCAGTAACTGTAGTTACTGCCAAATATTTAAACACTGAATACATTCACCTCATTTGAGGAGAGCAGTTGGGTTTTGAGCTCATGACCTGCTGATCAGTAACCCAATGCTTTAACAACGAATGTGCTCCTGTTTTCCCAATTACCTTATTATTTCACAATGTACACTATATTGCCAAATCATTTAATTCAGGTGTCGTTTTTCAGGGGTTAGGCTTGGCATCTTAGTTCCAGTGAAAGGAACTTTTAATGCTTCAACATAACAAGACATTGAATTGAATGATGAATTAGAGCAGAGACTGTGAGCCAGGCCAAAATGACGTCTGCCTTTACATGCACATGAATTTAATATGGAGTTGTTTCAACTCTTCTGGGAAGGCTTTCCACAAGGTTTAGGAGTGTGTTTATAGGAATTTTTGACCATTCCTCTAGAAGCACATTTGTGAGGTCAGACACTGATGTTGGACAAGAAGGCCTGGCTCACAGTCTCCGCTCTAATTCATCCCAAAGGTGTTCTATCAGGTTGATGTCAGGACTCTGTGCAGGCCAGTCAGGTTCCTCCACACCAAACTCCCTCATCCATGTCTTTATGGACCTTGCTTTGTGCACTGGTGTGCAGTCATGTTGGAACAGGAAGAGGACATCCTCAAACTGTTCCCACAAAGTTGGGAGCATGTAATTGTCCAAAATGTCTTGGTATGCTGAAGCATTAAGAGTTCCTTTCACTGGAACTAAGGGGCCAAGCCCAACCCCTGAATTTAATGATTTGGAGGGGTGTCCCAAAACTTTTGGCAATATAGTGTATTTGTAAAAATTGACACTAGAGATATTTTCCAAGCACGATTTGTATTTATCATTATCTAGTCCAGGGTTCATCATTTGGAGGATTACCGATAAGGGTTCATCATTTGGAGGATAAGATACCGGCTTAGCAAAGTAAAGAGAAACCTGGAAAAATTGAATTAATTAATTTTTTTTAAGCATCAACTAGCTCAGTGGTTTCTTAATGCATATGTGTTTAATTATTTAGCTGAAGGCCTCAGACCAAAGACTAGATACAGGACACAACCAGACAGCTCTTTGGTGTAAATAGGGAACAGACAACATGGCTTGACAAACCTGTATCCTAATCTACATCTAATCCTGTGTTTAGCGTTACAACAGTAGTCATTAGAATCTATACACCTACCATAAGGAGTTGTGAAAACGTGATGGCTTGACAAAAATATATAATGAATATAGTGTCTAAAGAATAGATAAAGAAGTATGTTTATTCTACACACATCAAATTTGCAACATACGGTTGTATACCACTGAATCTGTGCATAAGGGGCATCACTGGTGCTAGATTATTCAGTTTGCTGTATATATACAGTGGTGTGAAAAAGTGTTGGCCCCCTTCCTGATTTCTTATTTTTTTGCATGTTTGTCACACTTTAATGTTTCAGATAATCAAACACATTTAAATATTAGTCAAAGATAACACAAGTAAACACATCATGCAGTTTTTAAATGAAGGTTTTTATTATTAAGGGAAAACAAAATCCAAAACTACATGGCCCTGTGTGAAAAAGTATTTGCCCCCTAAGCCTAATAACTGGTTGGGCCACCCTTAGCAGCAGCAACTGCAATCAAGCGTTTTCCATAACTTGCAATGAGTCTGTTACAGCGCTGTGGAGGAATTTTGGCCCACTCATCTTTGCAGAATTGTTGTAATTCAGCCACATTGGAGGGTTTTCGAGCATGAACCACCTTTTTAAGGTCATGCCACAGCATCTCAATTGAATTGAGGTCAGGACTTTGACTAGGCCACTCCAAAGTCTTCATTTTGTTTTTCTTCAGCCATTCAGAGGTGGACTTGCTGGTGTGTTTTAGATCATTGTCCTGCTGCAGAACCCAAGTTCGCTTCAACTTGAGGTCATAAACAGATGGCTGGACATTCTCCTTCAGGATTTTTTGGTAGACAGCAGAATTCATGGTTCCATTTATCACAGCAAGTCTTCCAGGTCCTGAAGCAACAAAACAGCCCCAGACCATCACACTACCACCACCATATTTTACTGTTGGTATGATGTTCTTTTTCTGAAATGCGGTGTTACTTTTACGCCAGACGTAATGGGACACAGACCTTCCAAAAAGTTCAATTTTTCTCTCGTCAGTCCACAGAGTATTTTCCCAAAGTCTTGGGGATTAAGATGTTTTCTGGCAAAACTGAGACGAGCCTTTATGTTCTTTTTGCTCAGCAGCGGTTTTTGTCTTGGAACTCTGCCATGCAAACCATTTTTGCCCAGTCTCTTTCTTATGGTGGAGTCATGAACACTCACCTTAACTGAGGCAAGTGAGGCCTGCAGTTCTTTGGATGTTGTTGTGGGGTCTTTTGTGACCTCCTGGATGAGTTGTCGCTGTGCTCTTGGGGTAATTTTGGTCGGCCGGGCCACTCCTGGTAAGGTTCTCCACTGTTCCATGTTTTCACCATTTGTAGATAATGGCTCTCACTGTGGTTCACGGCAGTCCCAAAGCTTTAGAAATGGCTTTATAACCTTTTCCAGACTGATGGATCTCAATTACTTTCTCTCTCATTTGTTTTTGAATTTCTTTGGATCTCGGCATGATGTCTAACTTTTGAGGATCTTTTGGTCTACTTCACTTTGTCAGGCCGGTCCTATTTAAGTGAGTTCTTGATTGCGAACAGGTGTGGCAGTAATCAGGCCTGGGTGTGGCTAGAGAAATTTAACTCAGGTGTGATAAACCACAGTTATGTTTTAACATAACAAACACTTTCACACAGGGCCATGTAGTTTTGGATTTTATTTTCCCTTAATAATAAAAACCTTCATTTAAAAACTGCATGATGTGTTTACTTGTGTTATCTTTGACTAATATTTAAATGTGTTTGATTATCTGAAACATTAAAGTGTGACAAACATGCAAAAAAAAATAAGAAATCAGGAAGGGGGCCAACACTTTTTCACACCACTGTGTATATATATATATATATATATATATATATATATATATTTTATATATATATATATATATATATCTGTTCTTACAGGTAAGGAAGATTCCAGAGATCATCAACGATGTCAAAGGCAACCAAACGCAAGCATGTTGTCAAGGAAGTTCTAGGGGACTACATCACACCTAATGAGAAACAGCAGATTATGAGGGTAAGTTCTATTTTACTTATAGTAAAATTTGTTGGTTTTGTTTCACAAAATATGAACAAATTAGAAAATTTTATCCTGAATCGTCACCTTACCCGCTATATAAACAACATAGAGGTGGAGAAAGTGGCCACGTTCAAATTTCTGGGACTGTCTGTGACCGAGGACTTCTGCTGCTCACTAAACACAGTTTAGACTGTGAACTAGGGAGCTGAAACTAGGGAGCTGAAAAGAGCCAGCCTACTATTTCTACCTGTTCATTATATTATATTACATTATGCACTGCTGCTGACCGGAGGGAACTGCAACAGGCAGATAAGAGCCCGTCGTCTCGTCAGAGTGAAACCAACCTGAACCAGCCGCTTCTTTTTCCCAGAAGTCCCACAGTGTTATCAGTGACTCCTCTCACCTAAAACCTGCTTGTTTACCCCAAAGTCATTAGCAAAATGCTTCAGGTCTATCCAGATCTTCACAAAAAGACAGCCTGTGAATTAGTTTGTTACATAGTTTCTGTTGCTAGTTTATCTGGTACCTTTGTCATTTAAACAGCTCCCAGGCTCCCGGTCACCATTTCCCCCACCTTAACCGCAACCTGCTGTGCAATATAAAGACTAGATAAACCATTGCAATAGGACACAGGTAACCTGATACCCAGGTCCCATTCTAATTGTTCACTTTGCAGTATATTTGCACACTTGACATTGATAGGAACATTTTGTACTAATCCATCACCTTGCATAAACTGAACTCTCTGCTGTTAATTTGTACTACCACGTCCTCCTACTGTATGCACATCATGTAAATACAGAATTACAGACATCAGTACTGCATTAACTAGAATTGCACATCATCCTCATACTACTGTTTCGCACACTTCTATAGTTTTTTTAGTATTATAAACTGTCATGAAACTTTATTCGCTGTGCATTGAATATAAAGGAATCTTAAGATGAAGAGACATGCCATGCAGCACAGCACAAGCCACCTGCAGTGGTGAATGCAAGTGAATGCAGAATGGCATATAATATCAGGAGTGCTATAAATCTGTGAGCTATCCTGAACTAGTGAATGCTTCTGTATCTTCCAGATTTTGGGAAGCAATGGCAATAACCTCCATGAGGCTGTGACCGAGAGTGGTGAAAGATTTCTGCTCAGCATGCCCACAAAGTTCCGCAAGAACATCTGGATCAAAAGAGGTTTGCTTAAACCTGGCTATTTAATGGTTTCTGTTAAACTTGTTTTCTTGATTTGGAACATGGACGGTCTTTTTCATCACTGTTATTTTTGGCAGGTGATTTTGTGATTGTAGATCCTATTGAGGAAGGCGACAAGGTGAAAGGAGAGATCAACTTCATTCTGTACAGGGACCATATTCGCTATTTGAGGAAACTTGGCATCTGGTGAGAAAACATTTCTCACATTTACAGTGTAACACTATTCTTAATGGAGTACACAGTATTTGAAAACATATTTTTAGTGATGTACTGAATACAGAATTTTCATTCAGGCCTAAAGGATTTGAGGCAGGAGGAGTAAGAGAGCAGATGCAGGAAGAAGCACAAAAAGATGAGGCTAAAAGCAAAGAGCAAGACGAGGAAGAGGAGGAGTGCGACAACAGCGATTCTGAGAATGAACAGGACCTTTTTGTTAACACAAACCGAGCCACTGTGCAGTACAGCGAGAGTGATGAAGACTCGGATGAAGATGACGAGGGTGATGGCGAAGAGGACAAAGACGAAGAAGCAGGGAACTTTTAGGGAATTCTGTACATCTATTCCTGTGTTCACCTTTACAAAAGTAGTCATTAGAATCTATACACCTACCCTAAGTTGTGGAAATGTGTTAAACATCAGAATTTAGATGCAGATTAAAAAGATCGTCAGTTGATGTTGAAATTTTGATTAGGACCAGGTTTAATCCACATGTAAAAAATCCAATATATAAAGATCTTCGATTCTCTGCGCATATAGGATTATGTATGTTTCAATAAGATCTGGTATGTTGACAAAAAAATTGTATCATAATTTGTGTACATATGACAAACATTTCTTATTTTGTAAACATGTTTTACACAATTACACGAGAATCTGATCTATATCTCCTGCAAGCATTTGTTTAAAGGAAAACTTTGCATTTGAAATCAAGCTCCCAGAAGAGCTGAATAATACATTTATTTATTTCTTTTTTTATTCAAACATTATAAAAAACAAATACATACTTTAAACTTTTAAGTCATGAGTTTTTATACATTGTTTTTATACATTGGGACCACCGGTATAAGAAGGTATTGTGTGTTTTGTCTGTTTAAATAAGCTTTTTTCCTGTTACCCTTTAGCCCCGAGTAATCGAAAAATGCATTCAGTCACATGCTGACATTTATAAATATATGCACAAATAAGGTGGCTTGCCATTTTAAAACAGGTTCATTATCAAATAAAGTTTCCCTTTATGTTTACACAAAATGTTGACACACTACATAGAGAGGTGTCTTGGTTTCACTGACTAAGTGTTATCATTCTACCCCGTGAATACTTAAAATGCTTGAGTGTGCACAAAACCTGTGCATACATAGTTATTTTAAAGTTCAGACTTAATATCAGAATATCAGAAATGGTTAATTCCAACAGTGAGCTGTGTTTGCCGTCAATTCCACAGCAACCAGAAATGTAGTCAGGGGAGAAATGCCTCTTTTCAAAACCTGTTAAACCAAAATGTCTTTGCCCCCCCAAGGAGGTGAGTTCACTCCTGGTTTTGTCTAACACAAGCAGGTTCATTTGAAAATTTCTTTCTCTCCAGTTCTAAGGGCCGTCTTTTGACATTCGTCACTTGGTGTTAAAGTCTCTGTCCATAGTTTTAACATTTCTAAGGGACTACGTTTGTGGACCAGCAGGATGGTGTGATGGGCACAGGGCTCCTTCGCTTCTTCTTCATTAAAGTCAAATGTGAGGAAGGCCGGGTGGTTGACGGGGATGACCCCTAGTCTTTGTAGGCACATCCCCAGGTAAACGTCATCAATAGGGAAAAGATGAACTCTCTTGGACATCTGGAGAAGTTTGGGAACCAGAGCACCAGAGTAGACTACTCCTCCTCCACCTGGATATGTTGGGTACAAGCCTTTATAGAAACTTTCAGGGATGAAATATTTATTGGTTTCCAAGCGCAGAGGCAAAGCAGAGGTGATAATGTCCCCAACAAGAAAATCATCCATTTTCTTGGTATGCCCATGTTTTTTCATGTAAAGCCTTTCCTGGTCTTCCAAGTAGTCCAGGAGAACAGGTGTTCTCACAAAGACATCATCGTCACCTTTGAACACAAAGCGTGCATTCTGGCAATGTTCGGAGAACCAGTTCCAGAACAGGATGTCCTTCAATGTCAAGTTAAAGAAGGTGTCCATGAAGTCCCACATTAAAATGTCACCATACATTTCACTCTCCTTTTTAATATTTTCATTGAATTCTTCATCAATCTTGCCCAATAGAAAAAGTCTACAAACGATTCCTCCTTCCCCCACCTGCCCTCTCATCAGACCTGAATACCCCCATGACATCCTGATGGCTTGTCGGTTCTTAAAGTTAGGCACCTGTGACTTAATGGCCAGCAGTAACATTGGCGGCTTTTCTGTTTGGTCACACACTGCTGGCTGGTCAATGAGCAGTGGGTAGTCTCTACAGTGCATAGAAATGATAAACCTTTGCATCTGATCTGGTAGAGTGAAATAATCTGACATTTTCCACATCCCCTCATAGTTTGGGAAACATCCATTTTGACTCAATTGCGTGATATTTTTATGAGAGATATTTATTGAGGCTTGAAGGATGGGGTTATACTCGCGGTCCATCACATGTTGGATGAGGTTCCAAAATGCAGCATTGTTCAGATCCAGTTTCCAAAATGGCTGAGCTGGGTAGGCGGCCAGTGTGCTGGAATTAGTGGTCCCCTTGGCTACAAAGCGTCCCTCTGGCAGATGAACGATTGGCACTTGTATATCAGCTGGGTAGGTGTGAGACATGGCTAAACTTAAAGCCAATATTATGTAGACAAAAAGGCATCCGAGTAGTATACATGGTGTAGAAATACAGAACAGGATCCGGTACCGATATCTCCACAGACAACTGGCCATTACCTTGAGCAACGTGAAAGAAAGAAGTTTTTAATGTAATGGTTAATTCGTCATTTTTCCCCTTAAACCAGTCCTAAAGAAACCCAGATATATCACGCCTAGCCCCCACCACAGTGATACCAGTTGTTTTGTTTTGGATTGGGAGCCAGGTGACGACAAAATGTGTTACAAACACTGGTTTAAAGATAGTTATGGATATACTTATTGGCAAATTAAAGATCAGGTTATATTTGTGAGAATCAGAAAATAGATTTAGCACACAAGAACATCTGAAAGACACAGCACAGCCAACACTATCAACAGAAACATAATGCAATGGTTATATAATACAAAAAGGGGACTGGAGAACCCCAGGGATCTGTGCTGCATAGCCAGTGAGTCTGTGATTCTTTTTTTATTTTGTTACTATAGGGGAAATACAATCCATTATTATCAAGGGTATTGTATACTCAGTCACTTTATAACAGTCAACCGTTAACCTACACATTCATGCAATTAACCAATCAAATAATTGTGTAGCAGAACCACAATGCATACAAACCTACAGATACAGGTCCAGAGATGCAGCTAATGCTCACAACAAATATTACAATGGGAGAAATTGTGATCTCAGTGACTTTGATTGTGGCATAGTTGGTGCCAAACAGGCTGGTTTGAGTATTTCAGAAAAAAACTGTTCTCCATGTTTTTTTTTTTAATGCACAACAGTCCTAGAAATAGGACCAGGCAATGTTCCAAACTTCATCTGCGCTGCTTCAATACTCCTGTGCCCACTGTGACCTCAGATTCATGTTCTTGGCTGACAGGAGTGGAACTTGTGGTTTTCTGCTGTTGTAGCCCATCCATCTCAAGGTTTGATGTGTTTTGCTTTTTGGCTAATAAAGGTTATAAACACTGGGTATTTTAGTTACTTCCTGTCTGTTTCCATCAACAAGGCATTTATGCTCTCAGAACCCCTGGATGTTTTTTCCTCCTTCATCATTCTATAATCTCTAGAGCCTATTTTCTATATTCAAACATCTCTAGAGACATTAACTGAAGCTCTTGTCCTGTATCAGCGTGATTTTATTGCACCGTGTTGCTGCCTGATGATTGGATCATGCCATCAATGAGCAGGTGTACAGGTGTGTGTGTGTGTTATTGAGTTGCTATAGTAATAGCCCTGTTTGACATTGATAAATGTAATGCAAACCTCAATAACTCAAAGACACTCAAGTCTATAAATATACCCAATTGAACCAAATGTTTGGCCTGTAGAAAGTGTCAAATTTAAGAACTCAAGGGGTCTTAATAGACTGATGCTATTAGCCTAATGATTTTTTTTTTTTCTCTATAAATTATAGTCAAAATGATCCCTGGCAGAAATATTGAAAAGCTTACAAAGCCTCGTCTTATAAACCATGTGTACTGTAGTATATATATATATATAAAACACCACAACGCCAAAAACGCTGAGCAGTAAGTAAATAGATACATACCGAGTTTTAACTGCCTTAACAGAAACACTTCAAGGTCCTTTACTTAGTTATTCCTTGCCGGTGTCGTCTTTAACAACGATAAAACAGAGGTTATTGCCTTTTCAACTAGGAAAAAAAAAAGAAGGAAATTACCAAGCGAGTTTGACACACGCTTTCAGATGATATACAAATCAGCTGGCGCTCTGAGTAACTGCGTGTTCACACACACCTCCGACTGTCTGGGGGGAAAAAAAAGCGCGTTCACGCAAATCCAGATCACCAAACCGGAAAAGCCTGCCAAGAAGCTAAACGTTGTGTAATTTGTGAATTTATGCCCTTTTCATTTGTACCTTCTTTATTTAAAAAAAATTGTTTATTACTATTTTCTGTTTAGCTACATTGAATAATTGAACATAATTATTAACAGGCAATAAGTGCAGATTATCAGAGTTTCCAAAAACAGAATCTGTTTGCAGTTATAAACTAAAAGTGATTACAGATGTTTCGAATAACTTTAGCAAACATTGATGAAATTCATGATTAATCTCTATCTATTATTTTCTATCATGAACTGGTCAAAGGTGCTTTGACTGTACAGACTGCTGCTCTCAATTCTCATTAAAGTAGGTTTAGACCTACATATTACCTTCAGTATCGATCATTAATGAGACTATTCATCTTGACATTTATCTTCGGAACAATATAAATCTAGGCACTTTTCAATGTAGGAAAATAAAAGAGATGATAGGTTGCTGATTGAGTCAGGAATTAGTGCTCAAATAAAAAAAAACAGCTTATATAATACATACATATTTCCCCCCCCCACAAGCACCTTTATGTATATATATATATATATATATATATATATATATATATATATATATATATATATATATATATATATATATTGTAAAAGTAATATTTTTTTTATTTCTGTGCTATTTTTTACCAGACCTTTGCTGTGGTACAAAAGCACATAAATACAGCCTTCACTCCCCATGTGCATCAATGAGCATTGGCTGCCCATGACCCTGTCACCGGTTCACCATTGTTCCTTCCTTGGACCACTTTTGATAGATACTGACCACTGCAGACCAGGAACACCCCACAAGAGCTGCAGTTTTGGAGATGCTCTGATCCAGTCGTCTAGCCATCACAATTTGGCCCTTTCATGCCTTTCAACGTTTCATGTAAAATCTATGAAATACATCAGATTTTTATATTTTTCATGTCTCTGTGGAAACCGTCTACAGCTGAGGAAGTTTTTATTCCAAAACAGTCAAAAGATCTCTTGTACAGGTCATGCTGCATTCCATTCATTTTACTTGTGCTCTGTCATGAACAGAACTTGTCAGATAATGAAAACAAACTGTTAGGCCTTTATCAACGTATGTTTTGCTTGCGGTTTAGAATAGTGAAGTACCTACCTTTCTTTAAATGCTTGCAGAAAGACATTCTGTGAGACTGAAAATCAGTAAAAAACTTTAGATAATTAGCTAAATGTGTGGACATTTCAATTCATAAAACGTGAATACACATTGCATAAATATGACAAATTAGGATTTTTTTTTTTTTAAAATGGTAGGAATAAAGATTTATTTTTTTTTCCATATGAACAAGTGGTTTAATTTTTGTACAAGTACTATTTTCTGAGAAAACTTGCAAAAATTTCTAGCATATTCCAAGTCAAGAATGGGCATGAAAAAAAGGGGGTTTATTGCTGGATGTCAAAATGAAAAGTACACTTTCACCGTGTGAAGACAACTCGGTTGCTGCGTTTACCATGCACCCATCTACCAGAACCACTAGGACATGCAGAAAAAGGGAAGCCTTGACAGGCAGACAGAGGAAGAACAGAACAAGAGAAGAGAGAGAGAAAGGAATGAAGGAAATCCGTGAGTCAGGAAAAGCTTTGGGTGAGTGTGTAGGAGTGTATTTGGATGCAAGGACACAGTGTATGTTATGCGGATACAGGTGTGAAGGTGGGTGTGTTTGTGTGGATAGGGCATTTTGGTTGTGTAACATTGCTGGATGAAGTGCTGTCAAGGGTTTGGACAAGTGAGAAACTAAAAAAGAGGTTACTTCACAATCCGTTCACTTAAAGTAGCACACCCAAACCTGCACTGCTAACAGCAAGTTCCCAGCTTGCATACAGACAAACACAACCAAAGAGAGAGGGGGCAGCAGAAAAAGCACTTTAAAATGTCAGGCCATTACAGACTTGATGTGCGTATGGATCATGTAGGTTTTTGGATGGAAAGTCCTGAGACACATTGCGGCTTTAAGCTGCTGGCATAGGAACAGGGGCGTGTGAGCTAACGAGATATGTCAGTCTATGTAGGCTAGAATCAGGCTGGATTGGTTCATCTGCAGGTGGCACCACTGCCCAACACTACACATGGAAGGAAGGGTACAGTGCAATGAGCTCATCTCGCCACTGGGTAGTGGAAAAGTCACCAGTGTGTCTTTCATCGTTCTTTTAAAGCCAACATAATGGAAACAGAGTGTCAGAGCTCCCCTATGACAAAATCCATCAGAGAGAGCACACTTAGATACAAACACACACCCAAACCTTTAGACTAGTGCCTGTTACACTTCGACACACAACACGCAGGTGCATACTGACAAAACCAAACAGATACATACAGACTCAACCTAGCATTCTCATGCACACACAGAAAGCACATCACTCAAACACACACACAAATACATACACAGTCCCCTTCTCTTACATACAGTAGCGTAAACACATTAATTGGACGTACACACACTGCCATTTTGAAAACCCTGAACACCGGGGCAGGTACCATAACCTAATACAATGCCCTATGAACACCTGCAGACCTGCAAACAATATGTGATGACCAGTGTGGGTGGGGGGCATTGTGTAGAAAGCATTAGAATGTCTACACAAACACACCATTTCCTGTCTCAAACGGGAAACAGCGTGCCCATGGTGATTGTATATATGCCTTGGGAAAATGACCAGTATGTGGACCCCTACTCATGTAAACAAACATCTTACATAAAAGTGATTCCCATATTGCATGATGTCAGAATTAGATCACAGTTCAAATGGGGAGATCCTGAACAAACAAATCAAAAAGAAAACAAGAAAAAAACATGTCTATATAAAACCCAGGAGTCCATTTTAAGAAAGGCTACAAAAAACTCAACGGAACCTCCCTCATCGGCATACAGCAAAAGGCACCACAATATTATTCTATTTCTAAGTTGTGAAAAAATTGGCACGTGATTCTTCTTCGTAATGCTGTAAACCAAAGAACAGAAATTACATATAAATATTCCCCCCTATAAAAAAGTCTTTGCTGCTAGCTAGTAGACAATTTTTGCTGAAATGAAAATAAATATTTCCTTTGTTTAGAATATCTGTCTGTTATATAAAATAAAAAATATTTCTTATAGGTGCAGGTCTATAGCATATATCATTTTTTCTCTCTCTCTCCTAGATATGTTGTTTCACTGTCCTCGTCACTGCTCTTTGTTTAAAGGGGTGCATTGTCAGGTTTGGACCGTGACTGTGACAGTTTGTTTGTGTGTGTATTTGAGCGTGACGTGCTGCGCGCTGTACTGCTGTACGTCCGCATGTCATTTGGCCGGTAGATGGTGGCCGGCTCGTAGTTCATGCTCATGTTCTGCATGCTGAGGAAAGGCGTGCTCTCGCCATGCCCCAGCTCACCCATCTCCCCCTCCTCCTCCTCCTCCTCCTCCCACTCGCTGTCCGACAGGCAACTCTGTGAGCTGTAGTCTCTCGGCCCCTTGGCACGCTGGGAAACGTGTCCATTGAGGCGTGACCTCCTGTGCCAGCGTCGCCCGCTGCCACTCTTTTTGGGCCGCTCGCGGGACGACATGTACTCCTGTGTTGTCTCGTAGTCCTCATCGTCCGCAAGGCGGTATGGGCTAGACGGGAGAGAGCCTGTCCCCTCACTGTGGTATGGGTTACGTGTACGGCGTGGCCGGCGTAGGAGTGGCTGATCATCGCCTGGTGAGTAAGAACCTACAGCCGGTGGTAGGGACAGTGCATGGCTGGCATTGGGTGTCGTGATCTGGAAGGTAGGCACCTGCTGGGGCAGTGAGGAGGAGTGGAAGTCCACTGGGGACAAACGGGCCGGTGTGGTCAGTGCTGACACATACCTGGGAAGGAAGAGGAAAGAAGAGGAGAGGGAAGCAAAGGGAAGCAAGAGGGAAGGGAAGGGAAGGGAAGGGAAGGGAAGGGAAGGGAAGGGAAGGGAAGGGAAGGGAAGGAAAGGAAAGGCATATTTCATTTTAGATGGCCACATCTCTCTATAGATTTACTCAAACCAGTCATGTTGTACTTGAGTCCTAGACTAAGACTTAACTCTGACTTATGGACTATATATGAATTGAGATTTATAGGACCCCAGCTTTGACTGTGATTTTAGATTTCAATTGTATTTTGCATGCTTTGCTGTGTGAATAGGATACATAACTAACTGTTTATGTAGCCTATTCACACAGCACAGCATGCAAAATATAACTGAAAAAACTTTAGACTTGACTTACATGGAAGGATGAGATGCATTAATCTCAACTTAGACTTTCAAGCATGACTGGACTATCATGCTTACATTCACACACACACTAAAACCTTTTTTCATAACCTTATTTTTATCTGTTTGCTAATTTCAACCAAACATGACTAAGGCATGTGCTCCCAAGTTCAAATTTAAGTTCACATTTAAGTTTTCCAAGCCAGAAAATTTTTAAGTCGTATTCGTGTCATCAATTGTTCATAACCCCATTCCTAGATTGTACCTATTCTACATGTTCACACCTCCCCTTTCCATCACCTGTCGCTGTGAGGTGAGTCCCGCAGAGAGTCGAATGAGTCTCCGTACTGCAGGGGGCTCCGTGCAGGCTCAGAATAGCCACAGTATGCTGCGTGCCGAGCCATACATGCTGGACTGCTGCATTTACTGGTGCCCACTGAGGAAGAGAGTGCCCCCGAGTGGCAGTTCGAGTTCATGCTGTCTGACCTCTCCATACTCCATGTCCTCTCCTCATGCCTGTGTGATTCAGGATATTTTAGCATCAGGGTAATTAGAGATGAAGCTTAGAGATATGTTTCTTAGTTAAAAGGGAATATAAAAGGGAATAACACAGTAGCAGCCCAAAGTTATTGCGTAGCTTTAAGAGAAACTGTAATTTATCTGAATGTCCTATTTGTCCTAATATCCAATATAACAGTTTAGCTGATCATTAATTCTGTTGCAATGCCACATATTCCAATCAAATATCAGAATGTATGCTTGTAATATGCAGCATTAAATAAATACTCCAGCATTTCTTTTGAACCTAATTTCCAAATTTGTATAATTTTTCATTTCAGATGTATTTGAGAGAGAAATGTACTATGTAGCTCTGATGCATGGATATCACAAAACCATAGGGAAGGTAATATTTAATCAGAATTACATTATTTTGAAAGATGGTTACAAAAAAGAAACAAATATATTAGTAAGACATTAGCTTATGTCTGCATTATTCTAAAGGATTTAATGTTCAAGTGTAACAGTTGTAGTTTTGTATATGCATTATGTAGGCATACAGATTTCTTAGTTTTTAGTAAATGGTGTTTTCTCAATACAGAGAAATGTGTTATTGTCTGTGATACACATATAGCTGTAACAAAGGCTATGAAAAGAGATGGGTTGAGAAACACTGTAGTATTTCCTTAACTACCGATTCCTCTTAATGACATAATTAAGCACCTGTTAACGATGCAGTTATCTGTGCTAAGCATCTCCACATATATCCATGAAAAATAATTCAACCTTGTTTGAGAAATAGTTGTACACAATTGCTTTAGTTTTCATAATTTATGGAAAAGCTTCTTAGTAGTGGACTTCCTGTGGATAGAGAAAATAGGGAGAGGAGACAGATGGTGAAGTTGTGATGTGGGTGGATATATGTCGGAGGTATGTATGAGGGACCTGCAGAATGGATAAATAGGAAGAGAGAGAGATAGCTACTGTTAGATCGGCAGGGTCTATACCGGTGACTGGAAGCGTGGGTGGCAGTAGAGGAGTGGTGGGACCGTGAGGACATCCGGCTGCCCGAGAAGTTGCCCGATGTCTCTGTTCCATGTCGTATCACTCGCTCGGTGGCTGGGGCATTCTTAGAGATATACTGCAACACAGACCGATGTGGCAAGACAGACCGATGTGAGATGAGATATGGATTTTTGACATAAGAGTTGTACGTGCTACAGCTTCATAAAGAACATATGCACTGTGTCTGGCTATCAAAATACACACAGAGTTTTCAAGGTCACCCAAATCCTAATGGATAAAATGGAAACCCAGTCATACAGTAATACCTCCCTGAATAATCCGTTTCACATTATCTTTGTGATTGTCTCTTATGTGGAGGATGATGCACATTTATTAAATGCAGCATTCACAAACACCTCAAATGAATTTTGGGTTTTTAACATGATAATGATTAATTAACATGTAGAACACCATATATCAACACTGCACCTTAAGTAAAGTGGTTTTTGGGAAAATGTGACCTGAGAGCACTTTTGCAAGGTAACATAAGTCCCCTGAGGTTTTGTTGTATGCAATGACATACATTTTGTAGATCTAGTAGAACAATTTCCATCCAATTTAAAGATCTGAAGTAATGATTCACACTTACATCGACCATAGGGATCTCCTCCGGGCTGGGACCAGGCCCTGGGTGGTTGGGTCCATTGGCCAGCATACGATTGGGGTGTTCTACACACATGTTCTGGTGCAGATGGCTTTGCATCTTCTTCCTTTTTTTCCTGCAGAGATATTATTTCGCTCATAACTAAGCCTTTTTTCCTGGAACAATGTTCTGGATCATTTCTTCATCAATAAAACACAAAAAAAATCTAAAGAGGATTATATTGTCAGAACAGAGAAGAAGAAAAATCTGTGATTTGACAATATTTTTTCCATTTATAATCATTGATATTTACTGATTCAACTTTTGCAGAGAGGCTTCAGTCAAGTTTCATACTCATAGAGCTCATAGAGAACCATACAGCTGAGGTTATCAAAAACAGTATTATTTTGTGAACAGTGTTACAGTGCTAGAAAACACTATCTACTATTGCTAAAGCTCTTAGAGTATAATTTAAAACTCGTCATTTACAAACAAATATGAAGAATGCCAAATGAAATCCAACTGTGATTTTTCTAAAATGAGGGAATGTTTCAGCGCAATGGAGGTGCTTTTAGCTCTGTGACTGAAAAGATCAGAAATAAAAGCCTCTAATAGCTCCAATAATTATGATAATGCACCTGATATTCAAAATAGTTTAACAGGATTATATTTCTAAAATTGCTACGGCCATAAGGACTGTGGGATTTTTCACAATTCAAAATCTTTCCAAAATGCCATTTTAGTTGGCTTCAAATAGTTTAATATCACAGATATGATCATGTTTTACAGATATAGTCCGCATCTGTTTGCTCTAATATCCAGACAATCAAGTATAAAGGTTATTAGATCCACCACTTTAATAAGTGCAGAGCTTTTTTCTCTGGACTTACTTGGTTTTGCAGTATGCAACAACACACACAATGCCAACCACCAGCAGAGCCACGCAAATGCCTGTTATTGTCAGGACCCGCTTTTGGTACAGTTTTTCTGCCTCTGAATAAGTGTGAATAACAAGCAAACACACACACACACACACACACACACACACACACACACACACACACACACACACACACACACACACACACAAACAAACAGTGAATCAGTGGCAGACATGTTATAAAATGCTTTAGTTTGATATGATTAACCTAGACTGATTACTCTGTATAAGATTACTTCAGTATAAATAAGAATAATTCAACAATTTACACTTTTGGAATAAACATGAACTGATATATGACAAACAGCTTTATGAACTCATTGGGACCTCAGGGTGATCTTTTAACCATGCTAACCTCTGTGGCAGGTTCTTGCATTTTCAGAGCTGATTGTGCTAAAACAGTCTAAAAGTTCTAGGATCCTTGCGTAATGACACTAAATCTACCAAACTTAGAAAACAATAACATTGCAATTTCTCTGGGAAGTGTTCATAAGCAGAGGACTCTGCCTCTCCTGCAGTCCCAATAATACACTGGCCTACAGACATCATTAGTGAAAGATAAATGGAAGATAAAGCAGTGTAAGCTTTAATATTTTTTTTCACAGTACATGCCTGTAAAGTGGGGTTAAAACACACAAACAGCATTTTTATGATGCACACAAAGAGGGTTGTTCATAAAACCGTGTTGTGCTGTATCAAACCGACTAATGCAGCTAAAACTATTTTTTTTAAGGTTTATCTTCTATATGACACTGATGTGCATTTTCTAGCATCTGACATTCCTAAGGAAAGCAATTGGCTTTATGAAGACCCTCTACAAATGTGCCTTGAAGACATTTTTTTGGTCTGGCGTTAAACTTGAGGCCCCAGAGGGCAGGCGATGACCACAATGACAAAGGAGAACACACAGAACATGGAAAGGGAGAACTAGAGAGAGGACAAGAGCTTTGAGGAGAAGGAAGTGACCGACAGCAGTGAGGGAGGTGAGGGGAATGAATGTGAAAAAAGGAGGAGAGATGATGTAGGGGGGGGACGCGGTGCCCAGGTCAAATGTTGAAACTTCATCTGATATCGCATTGCATGCTTGTTACAGGAAGTGAATAACACAGAGAAATAAAACTTAATACTATTCAGGAAACTTGTTAATATCTAAATATCTGTCATTCTGGTTAGTCTTTTTTTTTAGTTCTTAGTCTACTTCATGTTCTTATTGGCCCACAATTATAATGTTCTACTTTTGGCTACATTAATCTATTAGATTTTTGTGGCTAATAAAGTCTTGTAGCAGACAGTAGAGAGAAGAGTACAGATGATGTTTTCACTGATCAGATATGTACTTTAAATTAAAAAAGAAAAAATCAATATTTGACTTTGCTCTTACTATATATCTACATAAATGGACATATTGCAGTACATTAAGTATATTTGCATGGTACAGTTTATTGTGCTTAAATCGACTGTCTTCATCAGTACTTTAAAGGATCACTGCAGGTATTTTGATATGGCACAGAGAAAAGAGACTGATGTGACCTTATATATGCCTTAAAACTAGGAGTCAAACAAATAATAGTTCCATACCCATAATTTCAATTCCAAGATGCTCTGCCAATGCAGAAAGTTGACAATGTAAAGAAAGAAAAAAAAGAAAAAACAGGTTTCAGATAAAGATGTCCACTTGTTCAGTTCGATGGGTCAAAAATGCTAAATTGTTATGTTTCTGTTTGCTTCAAGACACTGACGTGAAGGGGTGTGAGTTCCAGTAACAGACAGACAATGCAGACATACTGTGGCCAACTCCATTTTCCCAATTAAAAAGCAAATTATTATAATATTCAAGTGCACAGATGCATGCAGACACACAGATAGACACAAAAATGACTTCTATTTACTAACTACCCGCGGTTTTAGTAAACATATAAGAAAATAGTTTTTTTTAAGAAAGAAAGAAAGAAAGAAAGAAAGAAAGAAAGAAAGAAAGAAAGAAAGAAAAACTGCTACTCTCTAACACAAAGGACACAGTTGAGTGCAGATGAGTGAACACATGGAGAATATGGCTTCTATTCATTTTAAGGTAAACAATAAAATGATTTACATTTACTTATTATAATCAAAATGCTACCCAATTTGGTGACTAACACTCTTATTTTTAATGTGGAGGTTTTGTGTAGCTCAACAGCATGCAAGATTCTTTTGATTATCAATGGATGGGTCTAATCTGTGAGTGTTATTAATCAGATATGCTGGTTGTTAAAGGTTAGAGGTCATGCATCATGCCTTTGGCCTCATAACACACAGTACATTACATCATTCCCATGTTAATAGGATTAGATTTCATATATATTCTCAAAACCTCATGTAAATTGTTTTATTCTGTATCGAGCAACAAAAAAACTTTTATGCTATATCAACCAGCTCCATGAACAAAATGTCTTCTTCCGAACATGGCATGAAAAGAGAAAATGCTGTCATTCTATTGTAAAGCTTGCTAGACATGCATTGTATTGATCTCTCTCCTACTGTGCTATAGTTTAGGGATCTTCCACAATATATTTGAATCATTGGACAAAAAAAAGGAAACCTGTCACTTGGCTTCAGTTCTCATCTAATCTCATGTGCATTTTACATGTACCTTATGAATCAAATCAACAAAACAACAGAATGGAGACACACTAAGGAGTGAAGAGGACACAGAGAAGCACAAAGACATCGTGCATTCACCTCATAAGCAGCATGCAGCTTTAAGCAGACAGACAGACAGGCACACAGACAGACAGACAGACAGACAGACAGACAGGAAGACGAAATGGACATACCGTAGAAATTGGCCATAACGGAGGTTTCACAGCGATCACCATTATAGTCATTTGGACACCTGATGAAGGGACAACAAACCCACAAAAGGGAGAAGAAGGGAACAAGAGGAAGGGAGGAGGAGAGGAGAGGAAAGGAAAGGAGAAGAGGCAAGGGAGAGGACCAGACACATAACAGGCAGGGGGAGAGGAAAGTATAAAGGGAGGAGAGAGAGATAGAGAGAGAGAGAGAGAGAGAGAGAGAGAGACAGACAGAGAGAGAGATAGAGAGAGAGAGAGAGAGAGCAGAGAAACACCAAATTAGAACAAGAGCACAGCCCACAGGCAAAGTAGTTCTGCTTGATGATGTGAAGATCACCGTGGGATTTAAAGAAAGACCTGTGGAGGGAGTCTGGGAGGGGGAAGACTCATTTTAGTCCATGTCAATAAACACATTTTCAGAAGGGCAGGTGTCACAGTAGTGACTCAGATTGTCCTTGACTGACCATTCAGAAATCTCATGAGCTTCTAGACTGTTCCATGCTGCAGTTTCAGTCTGGCCCAGCATCAATGTGCAAGTTTATCACAGTTTTACTTTTTTTTTCTTCTTAGATTACCACAGAGCACATAATTTAATCCCTCAAAATAAACTCCGAACATTTCTACACATATATGCACGCACATAAAAGAATGCCAGGATCCATGAATATTAATATACACGCCATGTCCTCTTTCTATCTAAGCCCAACCCCTTGCACTCACTTGATTGTTTATGCTGTGCTGAGGCTACATTTGGGAAATACAACTGCTTGTCTGAACCTCGGGCTGTTTCGGAGTCCAAAGAAGAAACACTGGTTCAAAAACAGTACCGGTATTGAGATATCAGAACACTAAATTCGCTTAGTGGTTTGTGTTTACTGACATTGCTTGTTGCTAATGTTCAAATGTACTGTGTTTTATTGCACTGTGGAGAGGCCATGACAAGTTTATTTTACTTTACTTGTACTCTTAAGTTATGTATATTGTGGAAAAAATTTTTTGTTTACTTGTGCTTGACTAAATCATTCGGCTAGTTAATTGCTTGTAAAAGTTTGCAATTATAAATATATATATATAATATCTGAATATTAACTTACATTGCAATATTCACAAAATGTAATTAGTCAAACCTGTAAAAATCTACCAAAACTCCACATTTGTGTTCATTATTAATATTTTTGACTAGCTGTCCCATGCTACATTTACACATACAGCGACTCACAGCGAGAAAGTAACCAGAGAAGTTCAACTTCACACAAATATAGAGCGACTTGGTGCAGCGACTACCAGTGGGAGTGAAGCACACACTGCTTCTCCTCCATCTCATGCGATATGATACATATACTCCATACACTGGTGCATTTTATATACAAACACAAAGGAAAACTGATTTGTTGTCAAGTGGAAAGCTAGTTGCGCCACCCACTGATACATACTATTACTATGGCAACCAGTAGTATGAATGCCTACTGGCGACTTGCAGATAAAAATCATTGCATGTGTGAACATACAGTTGGAAGAAAAAGTAAGTGAACCATTTTCAGTTTCCTGGTTTTCTGCTTAAATTGGACATGAAATTTTATTTGATTTTCACCAAAGTCAAAATAATCAACAAACACAATATCTCTAAGCTGATAAAACACTAACAGTCATGATCTTTCATGTCTTTATTGAACACACTAGCAAGTTAGTAGAGGGGCATGAAGCCTTTATTATCGCCACACATGCATTACAGCACAGTGGAATTCTTTTTTCTTCGCATATCCCAGCTGAGGAAGTTGGGGTCAGAGTGCAGGGGCAGCTATGATACAGTGCTCCTGGAGCAGAGAGGGTTAAGGGCCTTGCTCAATTGCCCAACAGTGGAGCTTGGTGGTACTGGGGCTTGAACCCCAATCCTCCGATCAACAACCCAGAGCCTTAACCACTTGAGCCACCACTGCCCCCAGTGTTGTTAGGTGTTAGCAAACCCAGAGTCCAATCAATGAAACAAGAATAAAAGTGTGGTTTAGAGCTAAATTGAGTTATAAACACCCAAACAGTGTCAGTGTGCTATTCACAAGCAGCATAAACTAATGTGAGCCATGCCTCACAAAAAAAGAGATCTAAGAAGACCTACGATCAAGAGTTGTTGATATGCATGTAGCTAGAATGGGTTACAGAGTAATCTCAAAGAATTTACATATTCATCAGTCAACAGTTAGACAAATTATCTATAAATGGAAACAATATAGTACTGTGGCTACTCTCCATAGAAGTGGATGCCCAGCCGAGATCACTCCAAAGGCACGATGCAGAATGCTCATTGAGGTGAAAAAGAACCCCAGAGTAACAGCTAAAGAGTTAAAGGATTCATTGAAGCTGGCTAACATCTCCGTTCATGAGTCAACCATACGCAAAACACTGAAGGGGAATTGTATCCATGGAAGGACACCACAAAGGAAGCCACTGCTCTCCAAAAAAATATTGCAGCATGCCTAAAGACCACCTGGACACTCCACAAGACTACTGGGAAAATGTATTGTGGACAGATGAAACAAAAATAGAATTGTTTGGGAAGAACACGCAACGCTGTGTATGGCGTAAAAATAAAATAGCGTACCAACATGAAAACACCATCCCAACAGTGAAGTATGGTGGAGGGAGCATCATGGTTTGGGGCTGCTTTGCTGCCTCTGGGCCTGGACCGCTTGCCATTGTGGAGGGGAAATGAATTCCCAAGTTTATCAGGATATCCTAAAGGATAATCTCAAGGTGGCTGTCCGCAAGCTGAAACTCAGAAGAAGCTGGGTGATGCAGCAGGATAATGACCCTAAACACAAAAGTAAATCTACTACAGAACGGCTTCAGACACGTAAAATCCACCTTTTGGAGTGGCCCAGTCAAAGCCCAGACCTCAAGCCAACAGAGATGCTGTGGAATGACATCAGGGAAGCTATTCACACCAGACGTCCTAAGAATATGGGTGAGCTAAAGCAGTTCTGTAAGAAAGAATGACCCCTGGACATTGTGCAGGTCTAATTCGCAGTTACAGGAAGCACTTACTTGAGGTTATTGGTGCCAAAGGTGGTTCAACCAGTTATTAAAGCACTGTTTACTTACTTACTTACTTACTTTTTCCACCATCACTTTGTATGTTTAATTAGTGTGTTCAATAAAGACATGAAAGATCATGACTGTTTGTGTTTTATCAGCTTAGAAATATTGTGCTTGTGGATATTTGTGACTTTGGTGAAGATCAGATCACCTTTCATGACCAATTTAAGCAGAAAACCAACTGAAAATTGTTCACTTACTTTTTCTTGCAACCGTAGCTTTAAAATGCTTGTCCTGTAGTTTTCAGTTACCAGATTACTATTCATTAATAATCAGCATTTAAATCAATCCAAATCAATGTTTAACAAAGGACTCAAAAACAATATTTTAAATGGAAAAAAGTCAATTTAGTGCCCAAATTCAAGAGGTTAAAAAAAGAGGTAAAAAAAAAGGACTGTTAAAAAAAAAGATTTTTTTTTTGTTGAGTGTACTTTAAAGCATTCAACAGTGGATAATCCAGTAGAGTTTAAAGAATCTTGCTGAATGCATTAATGCAGTGCTGATGGTCTGAACTGCAGAGGAATCAGAAACCATGGTGAGATTTTTTTTTCTGTTTTCATAATGGTGAAATCTAACGAAAAGGTTACACTGATGTAACACAGTTCACCAATATACTACACTTAGCTTTCCTCATAAACTTCCAATTATGCAGTCTGTATTTAAGCCAGAAACCAGCACAACTTTAATATGATAAAGATGTCAGAATATGTTTTAGAGGAGAATAATTTCCCTAAAAGCTGAGCAATGATGCCAAAAAGCCTCCTCTTTTTGGGAGCTTCTACATTTTATGCACTGTGAGTTTCTAAAAGTACCAAATTCCTTCATTCTTTCATTCTTCTGAATTTACTGCAGAGGTCAGTGAGAAGGCTGCATTTAATTTGGCTCATGCTCACATGGATGATAGTGCTTATTGGTTGGTTATTCACATGCACACATTTTTAAAGCTAAACGTTTTGGGTGATCCCCTCAGGATAACCACTGCATTGCACACAAAGAATAAAGGTCATCTAGAGAATAGACATCTATGTGAGCCTATGCAAACCATTCTCCAAGCCATGAAGCTTATATATCAAATCAGAATATTGCTCTTCTTAAATACATTCATTAAGCCTAAGAGCCCTGACCAGTCTAACTGCCTATGCAGTGAATAAGGAATATTGATTCTACAGTAGAGTTAATGCGGGGCTTTCCCACAGAGACCCTGCACTTAATCACAGAACACAATAAGAGCAGATGCATCGTAAATCTGAGCCGCCTGCTACGACATGGACACTAAAGGCAGAGCACTGTATCACCTTCAGCTCACTTCCCGGCAGGGGTGAGTTCAAGAAATAGGGGGTAGCAGAAAACATTGCAGACCATTCGTCTGTTTTCTTCCCTTCTTTTCTCTCGTCCAGATGGGGTAGCTGATTTCTGAGTGTCTTCTATTCTATCTCCCTCTCGAGGCCTGAAATGCAGCACTGGGCTCTATTGAACTCAGCAGTGTGTGTCTGAAGTGTCTTAAACGCCTCTCTGAGAACACAGATATTGTCAATGTTCCTAGCAGACCCTGAACGCCACGAAACAGGAGAAGAAAAAGTGTCTATTTTAAGCATCATGAAACTTCATGTTTTTTTTTTTTTTTGTGAACTTCCAGAGCACCCAGACATGAATGAGAAGACCATAAAATAGTAATGTGAAATAAAAGAGAATAATACAATATCCTGGAAACGGTTACTTGTTTTCCTTGAGGCTGTGAAAATATGAAGGAAATTTGCTTGAAATAATGACATGTTACTCATGGAATCAAATCATCACTGGTTTCATGTCCAAACAGAATGAGGAAATGTCATCACATATAACATTCGAGTGAATCACCAACGAGAGAGGAGGCGAAAAAAAAACACACCCAGATACTACAACAGAAGAGGTATTAGGTGTCTGAATTAAGTGAAAGAAAGCAATAATCAAAGGATACTTGATCATTATGTGAGTTTCAAGATCAAATCTTTGATTAAGTACATTACCTGTCAAAACCTAGGGACACCTTAATTTTTCAAGATTTTTAATTAATTAATTTATTTAAAATAAATGACCACTTTCTTTTTTTTGGTCATAGTAAATAACATGTAACAGGTTTATTAAAACTAAAAACTAGTAAAGAAGCAGCCTGTAATGTTTAAAGCCTCTGCGACATGTACAGTAACTCGCCGTTCCCTTCCTACAACTAGCTCTGTTGAAACTTTGGGTGCATCAACTGGCATGAAACCCTGGAAAGTGTACATACAACTGGTTAAATTGTTATAATCATGAGACACTGCTTTGAGACAACTGGGATAAATATACACTGAACCTGAAATGACTTTGAATATTATATTGCGTGTAATTGAGCTAGGTAGCATTTAGCATGAACACGAACTTTTACTTAAACAGAATGAAAATGGTAATGGAATTGAACTTTTGGGGATATCAACATTTTAGAGACATTGGATCTACAAACATAGCATCAGACGCTAAGCAAAATTTCTTATGCTCTGCCATTTTAAGAATCATCAACCTTGAGTAACAACTTAGGAAATAAGAGCTTTCAAAGATTTTCAACTTCCAGAGCATTAAATGCCATATAATTAAGCCAGTTATAAGAAATCATCTTGCAAATGTCTTGCTGTGCTGTTTGATAACCGAATATCAATATCATTCTCTCTCTCTCTCTCTCTCTCTCTCTCTCTCTCTCTCTCTCACTCTCTCTCTCTCTCTCTCTCTCTCTCTCTCTCTCTCTCACACACTCTCTCACTCTCTCTCTCTCTCTCTCTCTCTCTCTCTCTCTCCCTCTCTCCCTACACATACTACACCTTCTTCTCCCTGGTTCTGCCTGAGCCAACCTGATGCCCTACTTCTGGCTGGAGTCTCATCACTTGGAAACCACTCGCTGCTGCTGAGGACAGCCCAACATGGACAACTAGAGATAAATGAGATTACTGTGGATGGTACAATTTAAAAACCATGAATATGGACTGCAATTTATGCAAACAGTTTTATTATAATGGCTTACAACTACAGTTGCTATGATAGCTATAGGACTGTAATTGCCACAAACAATTTGGCGCTCAAGGGTCACAGTCGATACATTCATCAAAATAGACTTCAGGAGTTAAAACTAGAATGAATGTTTTTTGGTTACACAATTGTATGACTATATAGTACACAGGAGGGAGGTTTTTCTTGGTACCGTCACATCTGGCTTGCTCATTAGGAATAAATTTATAAATTTAAAATTTACATCCTAAATAAATATATATTTCTGTAAAGCTGCTTTGTGATACTGTCCACTGTTAAAAGCACTAGACAAATAAAATTGAGATGACTTGAAATATACTTCAAAAGGGTGTAGATCATTTCATGTAAACTGAAGCCTGAAACTAACACTGTCCATTGCCTGGCAATTTTGTAAATCATGTTTTTCTGTTTTTTTGTAAAGTATCCTTGAAATGATAAGATTAGTCAAGGTCTAGTTCTATTTTTAAACATAAACTGCAACTTTATATTATAAACAGCTTCCTTCCTTCCTTCATAAGACAAGCCAGAGTTTGTTTCTACGTTTTCTTCTGAGATGCTCTGCTGTGACTCCTGCAGGACTTCTCCTAGGTTTGCGAAGCTACCTGCACACCATTCTCAAACACTTTAATCTAACTTCTCCCAGAGCAGATTGATTGGGTTAAGGTCGGGAGGCTGGACAGGCCATTCTATTACATGCAGCACTCACTGCTTTCACCAAAAATGCTGGTCTCTTGTACAGATTTGTATTTGGCTTCACTGAAAATGTTTTGAAAAGGCAAGGTGTCCTCAAACTTTTGACAGGCAGTGTAAGTAAAATCTGTAATAATAATAATAATAATAATAATAATAATAATAATAATAATAATAAATATTAACAACAAATAAACAATCATAGAGAATCTAAAAAAACCCATAAAATGCCATTATAAGCAGTCTGAATGGTGCTTTAGGGTGGGTGTGACTTACTTGCAGGACAGCTGGTTTATACCATGTATGAAATAACAGTCACCACCATTGACACAGTATGCCTTTTCCGTCTCATTGCACTTTCTGGCATGGCTGGAGCCTGGAGACAGCGTGGTAGTTACTGTGGAAAAACACACATATATAATTATCAGCATGTGTGGCAATCAGTTGTGAAACAGGATGCTACTGCTCGCACTGAGTAACGAAGATGAAGGAGTGAGTCACCACAAGCCCAAAAGCAAAAACGACAAAGATACCCTTGCCAGAGGCACGTCGAACAATTCATAACTCAGCTACCGTGATGAAAAAACAGTGTTAAGATTGCTGTAATTATTCTGTATATCTTTTGTATGACATATGGCACCATATTTCATAACACAATTATGCAAAAATTACTATCAAACATTTTTACCTACAGTATGGTTTCAGGACAGTAAGAAACACACACACACACACACACACACACACACACACACACACTACAGTATATCATGACCATGCCGCAGGCTGAGCTCCACACACTGCCAAGTCATTCCAGAGCCGCCTGGACATCGGGTCAGGGATACCACAGAATATCAGCACACTGTATAGCTTCAAGCTGAGTAGTTTGGATGTGAGGAGATCACGTGTGGTGTAGGTATTGCCAATGCTCGGGAAAGCCACAAATCACAATTAAAGGGCTCTAATTTCATGCAATTCTATCTTAATGGAATAATACTGGCATACCGCTATTTCATTTGGACATAAGCCAATTTTTTTTCACCCAGTTGCTTTTTTTCTGGTCAGTGCCTGCAGTGATATGAGTGGACTAATGCAAATGAAGGTGCACGATTCAAAATCTGAGGTTTGCAAACTGACTTTGTGCTAGAACTTGAACATTTTCCTCTATAGTGAAGCCCTTCATAACAAGCACAAGACACAAGAACAACATGGAATTTTAGTGAATTCAAGTGACGGTCTCGTCCGACCAGAAATCACACAATGCTAACTAAATACAACAGACTAGTATTTTATTTTTAACAAATAAGAACAAACATTTTGGATAGGGCAGTGAATTAATTCATGCAATATTATGATAGGAAAATCATATGATTCATAGAACTGAAATGTCTAACAAAACTAATTAAATACAAAACTTGCCAGATTTATTGCCATTGTAGCGGCAAAGAATTATCCACTACATTGCGTGGAGATTGAACACCCGTACAACTGCGGTATAAGACACAAAGCATTTAATTCAATTTATGTCTGACATTATTTTTACCACTAAAATATTGGTATGTGTTCAATATGTATTTATATGTAATTAAAGAGACTTTCAACAAAGACACAAGTTGAACAGAAGAAAATAATCGAAGCAAAACTATTTAAGCCATTTTGACCTTGTTTGGATCAATTCCAAAAGTTCATCTACTAGTTACAAAAATAATTCCACATAAATCCTCCAAACATTCAAGCACCTTTTTTTTATATATATATTGCCCTATATATAACAAGAATCTTTGATGGACGTACAGACAGACAGATGGACACATGTCTCCACCAGCTAGTGGCAAAGGCATAACAAAAGGAGCTGCAAGGCACTTATCAACAGCTCTTGATAAAATGTAAAATATCAACCAACTCCTTTTTACCATCACCCCACTCTTGCCAAGCTACCCTCTGCACCAAGGGTCACCAAAATACCATGAATCCTTCTGTCACAGCAATTTTATGCCTGAATGTTGTGCCATGATCACAAAAAGGCCCTAAATCTCTATTTAGCCATGAAGCCAAACAGAAGATTAACGTCTTCTTTACTTCAGTGGGACATTGAGATGCACTAATTTTGGAGTGTTAAGGAACATCCCCTACAGAGAAGAGCTAATTTACCAAGTAAGGTGCTCAGACACAGGACACCACAGAGCCCAAAAGAAAAAAAACATGATACGGCAGACTTAAGTTACCAATTGTCCTCCTTACATGAGCACTGTCGAAACAAGGAAACGACCATCGAGATAGCAAACATTAAAAAAAAAACTTCAAGGCCAGTAAAAAGAAATGTTTATAAAGTTTACAACAGCTTTGACTGAGATAAGATTTTCCCATTTAGTCCATCAACAGGCTACCTAGGATATATAAAGCTGAATAAGTTATCAAGCAGTTTTACAGTACAAAAATAATTTTCCCCAAATCTAATCAGTCTATTTAGCCAAGTCAAAAGCTGCATTCAAATATACCCTACAATCAAGAAGTATGTCTTAATTCTCTCTAGATTCATATAACAATGTGTGACAAATACCCACATGCTTCCACTGCCGTCCAGCATTATGGAACCAGTAGACAATTTTGGCATTTGCTCTTATCCAGAGCAACTTACATTTTATACAATTGAAGGTTAAGGGCCTTGCTCAAGGGCCCAGCAGGGGAAGCTTGGTAGACCTGGGATTCAAAACTCACAAACTTACGATCTGTAGTCAAACACCTTCACCACATCGCAAATTGTTAGCTTGTTGAAAGTTTAAACAAGAAAAAAAAGTCACATGACAATGCCAACATGGTGGATGTCATATGCCCCGACTGTATTTATACTACACACATGTACTGATCAGTAGGTACTGTATTAATAACTGAGCTGTTGCTACTGAATCAAATTCAGTAAGTACTGCTCAGTAAACATTTTGATTATGTCACAATTTGTCAACAATTTCTAAAAATTAGTTTATCTAAGTGTTTGTAGCAGGAGCTGCTAGTAGAACTGGGTTGTAGGGATAACCCTCCTACTCCTTCAGAGATAAGAAAATATCAATTTAATATTTTGTATCTGGCATCCACATCAGATTACATAGCACACATTATATGATAGACAAAGCACACATTGTACAAATTACACAAAAGGGCAAACAGCCTAACCGTATGTTGTGTTTTTTTGGTAACAAAAGGACTAACATATATTAGAAATCACAAATGCAGCTGCCTATCTGATTTAAGTGTATGTGTGTGAAATAGTTTGCCCTACATCATTCTTATTATGATATTGTTTGTCAAGCTTTTGATAGATTTCGTCCACTTTCCCAGTATCATAGCATCATTGCAAGTGATAACAGTAATTAACTTATCAAGTCTGGTCGCAGCAATGCCTTCTGACCTACCATGAGTATAATTTTTTTTTAAAAGAGAGAAAAGAAAAAGAAAACACACATACACAGAGGCACACACATTCATAGGATTCACATGCAGACAGAACCTCCGAATTATGAGTTCACAAGACCTAATGGCCTGATTTCCCAAAGTTACTAACATGCCCTAATTCTGTAGGGAGGAAGCAAGCAATAATAACCAAGTGTGCTAGGATGCAGTAATGATTCTATTGAAATATGCAGTTTACAAGCAGATCCAGTATCTCTATAGTAGATTTAGTCCTATGTTGAGCTAATTAGCTCGGAACGCTGTACAGATTAATAGCTGTCTCAGCCAGGCTGTTCCAACACAACTAGGCTTGTGGGAGGCAAAAATGTATTTTAAAACAACGTCCAAAGTCAAGGCAGTTACATAAGGGCACATAAAATTGTATCGGCGAAGTGTATTGTGCTATGCTAGCTGTCAAATTGCATCTAATCGTGTTTGAGATGTAGCATGCAATAATTTTTGTTTTTATGTGAGAGTAAAGGAAAGAAAATTTTACAGGCTGAAAGTATGTTAATACATTTTTTATCTTCTAACAAACATTTAATTTTGAGTCTTTGTTTTTCTAGCATGTTCAAGCAGTTAACATAAATGCTTTGTATGGGTTAAAGCATGATTTTTTTTTAATCCAATCACAAATTTTATTCACTGGACTGTTTTCAAATTTATGGTCAAGCATATACTTAAGCTTAACCACTCCCAAGATGCTTCTATAACCTAATTTGCATACCTTTAAGTTAGCATGTAAAATTCAAACATCTAGCATTTTGCTAGGTAAGATATATTCGATTACAAAAAAAGCTTTTAGAATGGTTACAGAGACAAACTGCGGGTGGATGTCTTGTTGTAGCTCTACTCACACACTGAAAGGCTTTCAATTATATAACCAGCTATGAGAAGAGCACATCTTTGGAATGATTCTGCTTAAGATCCAGTAAGAATTAGAGAAGTGGGTGAAAAAAGAAGACAAGCGGTCACTTGACGCTGAGGGAGAAGAGTATAAATACCTGGTGCTATTTAGAAACACCTCAAGCTATTGCCTCAGATGAGATAAGAGCTTCTATAAAGGACTGTGTCATAAGTCTATCAGTGAAAAATGTTGGTGTAACAGTTTAAAGAAATCTCAGTTGTGCAAGTGTCGCATTTATAAAAAGAATTCTACAATGAAGTAACAAGTGGATCAGCTGGATATTTCCAGGGAAACACATTTTTCCCTGGTGTATGGTAGGAGAGGAGATAAAGGCCTGATTATGTTACCAAAGGAAGCAGCCTCGGAAGCCTACAGAGGTATAGCAAACATTTCTACAGGAAGTTTTTGTTTGTAGCACATTTTATTTGCAGTTATTCCTTTTGCATGTAAAATGGCATGTTCTATACAGTAGAGACATCTATCACTGACTCCAATAGAAAACATTGAAATAAAAATGAATATATACCATCAACCAAAGTACAAAATGTACCAATCAAAGAAAGAAAGAAAGAAAGAAAAAAAGAAAGAAAGAAAGAAAGAAAGATAGAAAGAAAGAAAGAAAGAAAGAAAGAAAGAAAGAAAGAAAGAAAGAAAGAAAGAAAAGCCACACTGCCTGCTTTCAGTGTTTTGTAGGACAAACTGCATGCTATGATACTTTATCTGGGTTTAGAGTGGTTTTATCTTAAAGTTTAGTGGTAAATTTGGTATGAATATGGTATATTTATTTCACAACATTCTTACTACTGTTTTGTTGGGTATTTTGGGCTGAAATGATTGGTGCTGCCAAGCTGAATTTAGACGAGTTTTAAAAATCTAAATGGTACTTTAATTTACTCGTGGCATTTAGGGGGGAAAATAATTCATTTTAAACATGAAATTGAAGAATACCTTTAAACGCAATATTGAAGGGTGAGTTTTACATTAAGTAATACATAAAAAAAAAACATTCAACCCAATTTGGTCAATTCCCACTCAATAGCCAGTTCTTCCCTATCAATAACAGCAGCCATGAATATGTTCCTCTAATACACATGAAACCAGCCACTGCATCTTTATAAATGCGCTGCTCATGCAATGCCACAGTGCATCTGAATACACTTTGAATGCTCTCCGCCATATCATTGCCCTCTTCTGCATAGATGAGATCACAGATTAGCCTCATTTGATTGACAGGAAAGAAAGTAATGCCATTGATCCCACCTAGAGAACATGAGCAGTTTTGCTACGTTGCTGTGACATCCAGGCATGGACGGCTGTGACATTACTGGGGTTGAAATTCACAAGATCTTGAAGACAGGGCAAACACTGTGCTGCTGCATCACTCGGGTACCAAGAACAAAGCACGGAGGAGTAAATGTAACAGTATTATTAAAGAATGTAGTATTAAGGCATACATTTGAAACTTGAATTTCAACAAATAAGTGTAAATAATGGTATTGAGGAATGCTTGTTTAAAGTATGTAATGCACCTGACCGTATCTCTTGATGCAGATGCTCACAGTGAGCAACCTCCTCCCACACACAGGTGTTAGAGGCCGCTCTGTCTGCAATGTCTGTGTGAGTGTATGTTTCATAATGATCTTAAATGTCTGTGTACTTGTATGAGAGAGAGTGAGAGAAATGTGCACGTGTCTGAAAGTGGCTGGTGAATAAATGAAACAGCCCAGCAGCAGGTGTGATTGGCAGGTGTGTCTCAGCAGAGCAGGGCTGTAAGTAGCTCTCAGTGCTGAACTAGCATTATGGGAGAGACGGAACAACCTCGTCCTAATTAGCTAACGAATACATCAACACACACTGGCACACAGCAGCCGAGGGAGAGAGAGAGAACGAGGGAGAGAGAGACCTACACACAATAACATCTATCTGTTAAAGGTCAAACCCTGTTCAAGTAGAGAATATGAAAAAAAGAGAAGGATAGCAATGAACAGACTCTGACTAACATCTGTGTTCAGAGAATCAGAGGCCTGTAATAGGACATGTCCATGTCTTTGACTTAACTTCATGTTAAACCATCTAAGCAAGCGAAAACAGAAAGAAAGATAACGGCCAACGAGGCTTTTGAATTTCCTGATAGAAAACGAGCCAGAAAAGATTCACCATAGCAGCCTGTCTCTGTTTATGCTCTCCATTTGTACAGCCCACTCCCTCTCTCTATAATAGTCGTAGGATGAATGGGGACAGGCAGGACAGCCGTGACTCACACCCAGAAAGAGCAAAAGAGCACGAGTCATGGTGAGGGTCCATGCTGGAGTTCAGCAGCATTCAGGACATTCAGCGGTCTTTCACAGCCATGTCCACAAAAGGACACAAGGGCACCGAGCGCTCAGGACACAAGAAGGAGGGAGAATAAGGGAGTAAGAGGATAGATGGGGAAGTGGAAAGATAAAGCATGGGACAAACACAAAGGCATAAACAAAACAACCTTTTAAAATTAAAAGAAAGTATATTTCTGATATGGAAAGAGAGGCACATGTTTCACAAAAAGGCAATGTTTATTTGTTAGGGCTGTCAAATTTCTTAAATATGGCAAATTTAAATATTAATGAGTGTCTTAATTTGAAAATGATTGAATCCTATTCAGCATTTACATCTGTTATGTTTAGCGTTTCTACAGCCAGGGTTATCTGCAAAGGGCTGGTGCAGGTTTTCATTCCAGCTAAGTAGAAGCCACATCTGAGTCTACTGAAAGCCAAGATAAACTGACTGAACAGGTGTGATCAGGTGTGGATCCTGCTTGATAGAAATGAAAACCTGCACCCACACTGACCTTTTGCAGATAAGAATCGGCTTCTTATTCTAAACATATGCTCACTACATTATTTATAACATATAACATAACGGTACTGTAGAAACTACATAGAGCAGCGTGTCTGCTGGAAATAATCAAGTACTGTTAGTTTTTATATTCAGATAGAAAATCATTACATGACTGAAATGTGAAAATAATTTTTGACATAAATTACAAGCCTTTTCCCTCAACTGATCCAAGGGAATTTCCAAAGGCAAAGACTTTTAAACACAATTTTTAACTTTACATATGTAAATATTTAAGTGTATTATTTAATCCTTAAATGAAATTGTATTCCAAAAGGTTGATCTGACAGGCAGAGAGAGAGAGAGAGAGAGAGAGAGTTTTTTGTGTGTGTGTGTGTGTGTGTGTGTGTGTGTGTGTGTGTGTGTATTTTTTTTTACTTTTACTGTGTTTGGGGGTGTGGAAATAAGATTGATGAAACACACTAGGATCCGTTTCATTCTATTTACTGCTCATTGGTCTAAAGACAAAAAGTGTCCAGAGACTCCTAAAGAGACAGGAGTCAGATGAGTAAAAAAAAACTTTCGCTATTGGAACCTGTGTGTGGATTCTGTGAGTTTGAGTCCCAGTGAGCTCCTTACAACAGAACATTACATCAACACAGTTCACGTTACAGAGTATTAATCGAAGTCATTGTCAGGTTAGACTGGCTAACATTTTGATACTGATGTAAAGTTTTCGGTAAAGTTCAGTGTTTAATATTCACCAGATATTTATTACATGGGGATGCGGAACATTCAGTAAAGAAGTGGACAAACTTTAATAAAGCATTTATTTATTTTTATTTAAGTTATCCCCAAGCAATGACCAACAATGATGGGAACATTAGAAGATAAGTAATGGCATTGTATAATGTGTGTACATTTACATTTCTGGCATTTGGCAGAAGCGATTTCCCAAAATTTATCCAGAGCGACTTAAATTTTATCACATTTTTAATACGGCTTAGCAATTGAGGGTTAAGTGCCTTGCTCAGAGGCCCAGCAGTGGCAGTTTGGTAGACATGGGATTCAAACTCATAACCTTCCTAACGGTAGTCAACACCTTAACCACTAATCTTCCTCATCCTCATGTGGATTATGCTATTTTTTTAACAACCAGAACATCTATGCTCCAGAGTCTTGGTCAAATATGAAATGTTCAGCAACTTCAATGTAGACACAAACGTCTTCTTCTTCTTCTTCTTCTTCTTCTTCTTCTTCTTCTTCTTCTTCTTCTTCTGTTGCAGCTGCTGTGATGGAAATAACTTAAAAGTCTTTAGCAACACAAGCAGTATGGTTAAAAAGTTTATCACTATACCTTGCTCCATTAATTTACATAACTTTGAATTAGATTACATGTAATATGAAGAGTGAAGAGTGTGTAGAGTTCAGATTAGGATACTTATAACCACTCATCAGGACAGTTTTGAATCCCTTTAACCTAATTTAAGTAATTTAGTGCAAGTTGCAGTGTGTAAATCCCAATCTCTGACCAGGGAAAGCTAGGGGAGTTGACATTTCCATCACAGTCTTACAAACCCTTGCAATGCCACTAAAACCCCCTGGTTGAGAAACCCTGAATTAGGAATCTGCAGCTGGAATGAGTTCATATGTATTGGGGAAAATCTAGAAATATGTTATACTGAAAATGTTGGCAGAATCTACAACATATTTTCTCCAGAACATGGTGAGTTTGAACATGGTCATCTTTGGACAAGATAAAGATAAATTTCTGTAATGTAATTCTGCGTTTTTCTTTTTGCAACTCTTTTTGGTTATGTGATGACTGATTATTATCTCTAAGAAACTTAGAATTAGTGACTAAAGCAGGTTATGGGGCAGTGGTGGTTCAAGTGGTTAAGGCTCTGAGTTGTTGATTGGAGGATCGGGATTCAAGCCCCAGCACCACCAAACTCCACTGTTGGGCAATTGAGCAAGGCCCTTAACCCTCTCTGCTCCAGGAGCGCTGTATCATAGCTGCCCCTGCGCTCTGACCCCAACTTCCTCAGCTGGGATATGCGAAGAAAAGAATTCCACTGTGCTGTAATGCATGTGTGGCGATAATAAAGGCCTCTTGCCCCTCCTCTTATCAGGTTCTCAAGGCCTTGGCTTTTTTTGCATTTCTGATCTGATTTATTTTACATAATATATCATCCACACAAACTCAGATTTAGAAAAATGCTTGCAACATCGTAGTTTCTGCATTTGGAATTTGTAGGGCAGGCAGGACTATAAGAGCTGCAGAATGTGTTTAGTTTTGTGTTTATTGCCAGAAAAACAGATACTAATGTTTACTGAATATGAAAATACATATATTTTAAGCAAAGCCTTGACCATATATATATTCACAGCTTTAAAAGGGGTGGGGGTGGGGGGGAGACGCATGACATATAGCCACTATTTTTATTCAAAAGAAACAAAATATAATGTAAATGATGTGAAGTATTTGAATCTTTTAACACAAAATAAACAGGTTTGGATGTACGCAGTCTTCTAAGTTCAGGAGTTAGAAACTTGCTCAACAATTTCCTGATGTGCATAACATTTAAACAATTGGCTTATACGCATGACA